>JAPMOB010223672.1:0-20102 GCA_029875015.1 Lepomis gibbosus
TGCACGGAACGCGCTCCACAAACAGGTGGTACAGACATGGTGCAGCTCATCATTGTGTTTGGACAATGTTTCACTCTGAAACCGTGTCCGTGCGCGTCCAGACCCGTGTTCGTGCGTAATAGTCCCAGGACAGCGCAGAGCACTGTTCCCCAAAGCCACAAAACATTATGAAGGCTTGCTTTGCACGCTGGGGTACACCGCCCCCTTTCTGTCCGTATGTCCTCTGTTCATCAAAGTAAACGCTCAGCGAGAGGCTCTTGGCATCGAATAAAAAAGTTTTAAATTGTTTCCAAATGAAAAACCTCGTAATATTAAAATGCACAATACTTTTGAACATTTCTGCCGGGGAGGGGCTCTAGTGGTGAAACTAAACATTTAATCTTTATTTAAATCTTTCTTAATCTAAATTTAAAACAACATAATATTTTGTTAAAAAATTTTAATTTGTGGACTTCCTGCTCCAAACCATGTATTTCTTGCCGTATTCCGTCATTCCCTGCCGTGAATTCCTGGGTGCAGCCTCCTGAAGCTTGAATAATTGGGGGCGTTTCATTCAAATCACGCACGTTTTCTGCCGCCGCATTTATCAACACCAGGTGGTGCGTACACCTGGATTTCAAAGGTACGCACAGCTTCATAAATCAGGCGCTGAGAACAGTGTAAGCATAATCTCACGCACAAAAATACGCCCGTTTCTACGCAAGAATGATAAATGAGGGCCATTGTGAGCATTGTACAATCCACAGTCAAATTCCTTGTATGTCTACACATACCTGGCAAATACAGCTGATTCAGATTCTGATTTCTTCCAGGCCTAGTCTACCAGAAGTTCTAGCTGTAACTCCAAGGAAAGTGACGACTACTCTAACCTCCTGGCCTCCTAGACTTCAGCCTGCTATCTTGCCTGCAACATTAAAGTGCTGCATAAACTTAAATCTTAAACTGATAAACTTTAACTTGATTTCCCCACTTGGGTCCTGATAATGCAGCATGACACTACCAATCAATGGTACTGTTCATGTCATCAGTCATCTGTAGAACATGATATTAGTTCATTACAATGCCTACAGTACATCTAAGAACATGACTATACTATATACGATTGTGAACTTATGTGTCAGTACAAACACAGCTGTAACATTTTCAGCTCAAACTGATCTTTATATTTGAGTCTGATTTCACTGTTTGGGTATCCACAGTCATTTTCTGCTTCATAACCACAGTCCCATATTTGTCATTGGTGGTGAACACAAACAGATGTACACACACATACATGAATCACGCTTATTAATCTGCATTGTTCACAGTGCTGCAACCCATTTGCGTCTATTATGTAAATTGTAAATTAATGACCTGCTTCTGTGAACACAAGACAAGTACTTAGGCTTAGGTAAAGCTCTCTTTGGACCCAATTTATGCCCAAATCATTATTTCAGTGTATTTTGTTTTTCTCTTGAAACACAGACATCTTAGAAAATCTGTTTTGATGACGATCGCCTGACAGTGGCATGGATTGCCACAAATTTTACAGACCCAGTTGCAACCAAACCCTACACCCTGGAATGAGGTTGGTAAATATGAGTTTGGGAAACAATAATTATAAAGTTTTTCTATCAATACAGACAGAGGCAGCTACCACCTCAATATCTGCTTTATGGCAATACTGGATTTACATGACATTTATACTAATGTGATTAAGTGTATCAATTTCACAGGTATTTAATTCACTGATTAAATTTAATACACATAATCAGTGACTCTCATCTGGTTATTCTATCCATCAATGGTTTCTTCATTAAATTCCGATAAAGATCAATATATCACCACATTGTCATATAAAATTACATACACTGTAAAAGAAAATGTTATAGTAACACAGTTGGACTGTAAGGTACTTTTTTCCATTTGAAATACTTCCCACTTCTGCTCCACTCTGCTTTTCAAGGGGAAATAATCTACACTCATTGATATAGTGGACAAAATGTTAGAAACACCTCCCAATATAATGCAAAACAATTCAACAGCATCAAAAAGTCACATCAAGTTCAGTCAACACATCAGAAACTGAACACAATAACCTTCATGAAGGTAGAATGTATTTCTAGACTGTTGTATTAAACTGTATTAATTTAGCTAGGTGTACCTAATATACTGACAACTGAATGTATCATCAGCTTTTACAATGTATGCAATAGAATGCATTGCTATGGATTAACCTACCAAACCACATAAAGGTATTAAAATCCAATAATATATAATAATATAACACTCCGAAAAGGAAAATTACTCATATTACTTTTACTTTTAAGACTTAAAGATATTTTACAGATTATACTTCTGGGCTTTTGCTTTAGTGAAATTTTAAATGCAGGACTTTCACTTGTGTACACTGTGATATGTTTACTTTTACTTTACCAAAGGGTCTTAATACTTCTTCCTCAGCAAATATTAACCATCCTTACCTCAGAAATATTAATTATGCTTATTAATTATCCTCTCTACTTGCTGACAAAATGCCCTAATAACAATCAAATATTACAAATAATTGGGCCATCAGAATAAGTTTATCAAACATATGCTAAACTTAATCATATTTACTATTAAAATAACTGTTTAGAGTACTGGGCTGTATTAGATGTAGCTCTCTACGGTAAAGACTTGGCAGGACTCACGAAGTTTGCAGAGCCAGCAGACCAGGACCCAGAGGGCCACCAGGAACGGGGTGGAGACATGTTCCCACTTCCAGGTCACAATAGGTAGAGTGGTAATAGGCTGTGCTCCATGACCACCGCCTCCGCCGTCCGGATTATGGCCTGAGCTTGCAGTGGTCTCTTTAACACTGCTTGTCGTAGCGCTCTGTTTTGTGCCATTGTTCGCCATGCTGGAGGTCTTGGACGGCATCAGCAGCATGCAGAGAAAAACGGCAAATCGCCAAGTAGTTGCCATGTTTGGGAAAATTTCTCCACAAAGTCTAAGTTAATCTGTGATTTAGGCTGATGCAAGTGTTCATGTCAACTGCAGATCCTTTTCCTATTTCATCTCCTTCCCACTCATGTCTATTTCCCTTTGTCTTACATCTTTAACTGGCCTGAGCAATGTGGCCCCCTCTCTGATCTCCGCCCTGACAGCTTTTTACGAAAGGCGAGGCTCAGCCCATCCTGATGCTATTCTCCTCCCACTGCACCCAGACCAGCTAGTTTGACCACTTTACTCAACGGAAGTTTTAATAGCCTCTCCCTTCTGCTGCTCCACCTGCATCTCCGCCAATCAACCCAAACAGTTGTATACTTCCTATATGGAGTTCTTCTCTGGAAATCTAGGGAGCTGCTAAGCTGCTACAGTGTTCAACGGTGTTCAAACCAGCAGCCACTGATTTTCCCTTCTGATCAATCTAAAGTACACTGCGTAATGGGATTATAAAAGGCAGAGCTTTATCTTGGGCATAGGCAGTTAATTTCAGCCAGTTACCACGCAAACCTTTGAGGCTTTCCTTTCTATGTTCAGAAATGTTTTGATCAGCAAGATCACAGTGGTAATGCTGCCAAGCAACGTTATATCTATGCCAGAAGTTTATAAGTGTAACTGACTGGCTGCTGACACTAAATGGCATGATGTGGCCGAACTTGGAGTGTTTTTGAGTGGATTAAATGAACAATTAACTCTCGCAGAAAGAGAGCCAGGGAGGGCCTGTATTATGGTCAATTTGGTCATCTCGTCACCTCCTGTCACATTTGGCCAAGAGGCCGAGCTCACCAATGACTTTGGGGATATTGGTGAGTCATCTGCTGTTTACAAGGCATATCATTTATGTAGTGACAGAGTAGCTTACTGCTACTGCAACACACGCGGATCTTTTTTTATACAGTCAATGACTGGGACAAGCTGACACTATATTTTTATATATAGAAAGAAATAACTTTGGGGACAAATAATAATAAATTTGCCATAGACAGTATTTCACAAAGTTTATAAAGTTTCCCCTAACTCAGCAACTCACAAAATTGTACTCCGGTATGGCAAAAAAGTAATAAAAAAAATAAAAAATTAGTTAAAAATTTTTTTTCTGTCTTCTGGCTCTTCATGTAGGACTTCATTTCAGTCTCTGTCTGAAACAAGCTGTAGACGTTCCTGTCTCTTTACCAGGCCTGTCTACGTTACCAGGCTGTTATTGTCCCTGAGCAGTACAGACAGACTGAGCATTACTGAGCCCTTGCTGTGCAGAGCAAATGACCATATATGGAATACCGGCTCCGTCAAACCGTTGGTACGACGGTGGAGCTAGACTCTCAGCACAGTGGGGGCGGGGCTTCATCAAGGGGCCCACCTGCTACCAAGTCATTTAAACCAAGTTTACATGACCCCGAACTCACTCCGAAAGTCCACTGAGTCTGTCTGCGTCGCTGCTACTGGAGCTGATCACTGTTTAATCAAACAAAAAAGAAACAATTTACCTACGTAGCCTTTTTAATCATAATAGAAGCACAAGAAGCAAGCACTAATCACCAAATCATCAAGATGAGGAATGAAAGCGGGCTTTGAAGAATGTAGTAGAAGCATGAAAAGGACATTAAAAAAGGACTCACACTTCCAGTGTGAGTTGATGCCGGAACTAAACCGCTGTGCACACGCAGTCTGTGTGACTCTGGGGTGACACAGTAGCCTTCATCCGCCCCTCAGAATTCCGGTGATGCATGAGGGTGAAGGGAGTTTTGTTAAAGTTTACTAATAAGTTTGCCATTTGTTCAAAATACAAATTTTACTTTCTGATTTATGGGTATTAAAACGTGTCTCCTAAGAATATAGTAAGGTAGGTAAATGTCTAAGTTTTGTTGGTAAATGTCATTCTTGTGATGGTTTACTATTGAAACCAGGAGTAAAGGGACTATTTCATTTGAAAGGAACTGCTGAATTTGACCATTACAAGGAAGTCCCTAAAGCGTTCATGTTACGTCCCGTAAGGTCCGGTTCTGTTTGTTTGTTTGTTTTTCTCTTCTGGGTGCTTGTTTTTCTCTCTCTCTTTTGCGCTCTCTTTTTCTCTTTTGTTTTAACAGACGCTCCCTTATTTTCCATTGTGGTTGAATCCCCCATTAATCATCTGCAGTGGAGATCGTTTTGTTTTTGGCCTTTTTATTATAATAAAATTTCTGTTATACGTAAACCCGTTTCTGCTGCTTGACTTTCCAACCCGGGAACACATTAAATTGTTAGTCCCACATCCCCTGGATGCCACCGGGACGTAACAGTTCACATTCAGCCTTTTCTACAAGCAACTGATTAAACTTCACGGTCCACATAGGGGGCCCCCTACCCAGCCGGGGCCCTGGGTCAGCTGCCCCCATGCACCCACGCTATCACTGCTTATGCGTTGGTAGAAAAAGCAGTTCAAAACAGAGCATTCGAACAGGAGGAAATCTGAGGTTTTTGCTCACAGGGATTTCTTTTAAATACTTTAACCTATTTATTTGAAGCTTTGGCTATTTTTAACTTGAACATCCAACATTGTAACGTTGTAGATAAGTCATAATATATGGAAAAGCAAAATAGGTCTCCTTCTAAGGGAGTCTGGGGCGCATTAACCTCCACCTCAAAATACCCACACGCAGGTTTGACAGACATCCAATACCAGAAGTAAACTCAAACACAAGATGGGATCCTTAATATCTGGATAACATATCCAGATACAGATCGCTTTTTCATAATAAATGATGATATGGGAATTGTTTGTAACTTAGAAAGTATGAAAATTGTCCAGTGCACTCAGCAGCAACACATTCTCCAGCAGCAAACGTCGCTGTGAACGATTTTTGATTGTAAAGTTCGGGCACATTTGGAATATGAACAGGATATACAAAAAATATTTATTACTCTCAACCCTATTAACAAGTCATTGATCAAGAGAAAATGTATTGAAAACGTTACAGCTCATAACATTAAGTAAGCTTAACAAAAGGTCAGCTTTGCAAATTTTTACAACCTTTTTGGCTGAGTGAAGAGTGCTCCCACATTTTGCAGATTTTATGTTTTGAAGGTGTTGCCATCGCTGATGTTGGCACTTTTCACTTAACTCCATTAAGTGGACGGTGTTGCTACTGTCACAAACTAAATGATAATTAAATTAGTTTGCAACAAAATTTGTCATTGATTTTTGTCAACTATGTTGATTATTCGTTGCACCCCTACCTCGTATGCAACCTCAAACCACTCTGTGTCATAAACAGTTCATTTTACCTATGCTTGTTTTTGTTGACTCTGGTGCCGCTGACAGTTTTTTGGATAAGTAATTGACCCTTCGCTAAGCCACGCCCCAAATACACAGCTGGCCAATCACAGCGCAGTATAGGACTCGCTCTAACTGAAGTCTTGGCTCTATTTTTCTAAAATATGGTCAAGCGCTGTTCCTGGGGCACTTGTAATAGTTACAGTTGCTACCCAGAGAGGTTCATAGGAGAAATAAGATTTATTCTCTTTCCAAAACCTTAAATAAATCCAGAAAAATGTCGGCTGTGGATTGTTCCTAATGTAATGCTAGTTAGCTAACAATTGCTAACTCCCTACTCAATGGAACGTAATAAAGCCTTACGGTTCTGCTTTTTAATGACTGTACTAATGAATAGAGCCCTACCCAGCTTTACAGGAAGAGTGTTGATCATTCATATCGTTGTCTTTTGTTGCAATCGTCAGGGGATGGTGGTTCACTTGTGTGATCGGCTTTATAGCTTCTATCCTTAATTTTTTTCACGTCCGTTTGAGTCAGTTTGACAGTCTGAATACAACCGTCAAATCTATAATACAACTGTAAAACTGTCTGCTTCTTTCTGAGATCGCTTTTTCCAACTAATTTGACAATATTTCTGCGGAGAGTGCAGTAATAGACAGTGGCAGCTGACAGTTTGTCGAACTTAGCAATAGTAACTAAGGGGGGGGGGGCTTAGTGAAAGGTTAATTAGCGCTCCAGTCTGGAATCATTCTTGAACCATTTGAAGGACTATTTATCGCTAACACTTTGGATGGCAGGCTACTAGACCGAGTCATCGCACTGTTTCTGTTTCTTTGGTTTTGTCTGGTAGGCATGAAGACAGTATTCAGTTGCTTATTATTTTCTCTCCTGACTCTCTGCTTGAATTGGGTCACAATGGCTGAATCAACACCTTGTCCCTCCAGAAAAAGCATTTCTGATGTCCTGAAATAGAGGCAGACACATACCCTTCTGCTGGTCCGCTACGCCTCTGCAAGTATCAAGTCATCCCTGGTCCCACATAGCCCTTGATTTTGTGACAAGTTTGCCTTCATCCCAAGGTAAGGTTAAAGCTACCCAGTATCACGAGAATTCACCCCACATTCCACGTCTCACAACTTAAGCCAGTGTTTTCCATCCATCTGTGTCCTCCTACCGATTCCCCTCAATCCACCTGGATCGTCAACGATCACCCTGCCTGTTTGGGTCATGCTCACTATATTGTGCATGAATGCGGTTTTGTAGAGCAAAGAAATATATAACACAGATTTCAGTTAATTTCACTGGCATTTTCACTTTCAAGTGATCTACATAATTTTCTTTTACTTGTTTTAAGTCTGTCGAATTGTTGCATAGCTTGCGCTGTTTTCCCTAATAGAACATAAAGCATGTCTAGCAATGTAACCACATGAAATCAATTAAATTTGTGAAATTTTGTAAGAGTGATCGGCAAAACTACAAAAATAAGATCCAGGTTGTAAGAGGAATAACATTTTCTATATACCGTTTCATGTATTTCATGTAGACTTCTGAAACAAATATTATGTGGAAGGATTGTTGTAACCTTAACCTTGATTTTCTGAAAGAAGAAATATTATACTTTATCTCAATGGCACCTTCATGAATAGATAAAGAATAAAAAAAATAAAAAGACAACTGGACACTCCATGAGCTGGTTCAGTAAAACAGACCCTTCTATCACTGGGTGTGCAGTTTTCTATAAATGCATATAGTAAGGATCCAATGATATGAGGACAGAACGGCAATATGACCCATTTGTCTCCCTTATAAGAAAGAATCATGTGCACCCCAAACATCTCCTTGTCTTGTCACACCACATGATTGATGTCTGTGTTGAGCCTTCATTGCCACTATGCATGTGTGTTTAGGTGACAGAGACTCGTAAATAGTTTGCATGCTCCATGTATTTTTTCCATGAGTCATTAATCAAGGTCTTCCCTGCTGGGCACATTCACTTTAGTTGTAATGTAACCGCTTTATCAGCACCTATTCTAATTGGAAGGAAACCTCAGGATGCTTTCATTTTCACTCTGGATAAGTCAGGGCATTCATATGAAGTGTTAAGAAAATGTACAGTCAGAGCCTTTTCAGAAATACAGTATTTTACAAAATACCAAAGAACAAATGTACACAAATAAATGTTTTCCTTCGAAATAGTTTCTTGATTTTTGTCTCATAGTCCAAGATAGCTGGGGTCGTTATTGAGGAAATGAGACCCTTTATGGAGCCTTTCAGTGAATAAACTGAATTCTTGATTTGGCTCTCTACAGTTCGACATTTTTTCTGGATCTATGTCAAACCTACATATCTGGATTTCAGTGCCAAGATCATGTCATATTTGTCGTACTGTGTGAGTAGTTGGGCACAAGCCTCATGTAAAACACTAAAAAGTGTACAATCAGTATACCACCAGGCTCTTGAGGGGCTATACAGGAAGTCAAACATCTATCACCATTGTTGCTGCCTATGAAATCATAAGTTACTAAGCTGGGACAATCTCATCAAATCTACAGACACTTGTCTTTCCTATGTGATTGCGCATAGCGTAGCTCCTTCCCCTCGCTTAGTGCTTTCATAAAGTTGAAAACAACTGATGATAGACACACTAGGCCTGTGGCAGTAAGTTTACAGTAAGGAGGGAGTCACGGAGAGGAACAAACATTAGCAGAAGTCAGACACAAAGAAAATTAAATCTAACTGGAATTTTCCTTATTCTTGTGATCATTATCATTTAAAATTGTCAGTGTTAAATTTGGATTAGTGCTTGTCCCTGACAATATCTTATTGATTGATTTGACATGCTTATGTTATGAAGTCACAGGAGTGTGACAACCTGGGGCCTTAGGACTATGTGGTGTTGGCCTTTCTATCTCCCTCTGTTAACAGTTAAGTTACAGTTAAGTAGTAATTACATATCCAAGTACAGTAACACTTTGTTAGTGTAAAATGTACTGTAAATTAGAATTAAAATTCTTGGAAATGTTTAACAGTGCACCTCATTAGTGATTGCAGGCCAACTGTTTGTGCCTTTAATAAAAAGCTGGGGGAATCCAAGATGGCATTCTCTTTCCTCCTAATCTCTTTCGGCCACTTGTATTTTGTGGTTGCGTTTTGCTGATTTTTTTTGAGTATGTTGAGTTGAGGAAGTAGACACACCCCAAACGTGCGTATGAACTGGGTACCCCTCTCTATATGTATGAAGGAGCATGAAATGGAAATACTGGACTGAACCTTACTAAGTACATCAAAATTGTACTTTAGTGTTAGTGAGCTTCTAGAGAGTCTGTGGCGCTCTGGATCAAATTCAGGTCTGGGAGGCCACTGAGTTTGCCTGCCTGAGATCTTCGGGCAGGGAGTTCCACAACTGACGGACACGAACAGCAAAGGCTCAGTCACCGTTAGTGACAAAGCGAGACTTTGGAACTATTAGTAGAGCCTTGCCAGAGGATCTCAGACATCGGTCTGGCTTATAGGGAGTTAACAAATCACAGATGTAGGCAGGACCCTGGCCATTCAGGGCCTTAAAAACAAGTAGTAAAATCTTAAAATCAATTCTAAAACTCACAAGTGACCAGAAAAGTGCGACGAGAATTGGTGTGATGAGGTCACTCCTCTTAGTGTGAGTTTAAAGCCTGGCTGCAGCACTTTGAATAAGCTGTAATCTATGAATATTTCCCGTA
Organism: Lepomis gibbosus; assembly: GCA_029875015.1. Classification (NCBI taxonomy): domain Eukaryota; kingdom Metazoa; phylum Chordata; class Actinopteri; order Centrarchiformes; family Centrarchidae; genus Lepomis; species Lepomis gibbosus. Next base: position 9,937 of record JAPMOB010223672.1, read on the forward strand.
CTAATAACAGAATACAGAGCATTGCAGTAATACAGTCTTGAAGAAATAAAGGTATGGATGAGCTTCTCTTAGTCAGCAGAGGCGAAAAATGGTCTAAACTTAGTTAGCTGTCTCAGGACTGCACTACTTTTTTTGTCAACTGAGCATCAAAAGACAGCTCTGAGTCAAAAATGAAAGCAAGGTTACGAGCTTCTTTCTGATTTTTTCTGAAAAGACACCCAGGCTGGTGGTGAGGTTTTTGAGATAACTAGTGCTGGTTCCGATGGGGGTAAATACAATGATTTCTGATGTTGTGTTGTTTATCTGAATGAAGTTAATAGATATCCAGGCTTTTATCTCAGCGAGGCAAGAGAGAATACCAGAGACATTGGAAAACCAGGCCTTAACGGTATATACAACTGGGTATCATCTGCATAAAAAGGGAAATCAATATTATGAGTCTGAATGATTTTCCCCAACGCATGTATATGGTGAATAACAGTGGCCCCAAGATCGACTCCTTGGGGACCCCACAAAATAGAGGAGCATGACAGGAAAGGCTTCTCCAAGGATCACGGAAAAATGACCTATTTGACAGATAGGAGACAAACCAATCCAGGGCCACATCACTGATGCCAACATAGTTTTTCAGACAACAAATTAAACGCTGTCAATATTTTATAGACCCCCCCAAAAAAATCACAAATCATGCTTTTAGGGGAGTTGATGTCTTATTAAGGGGAACTAAGCTCCCCCTCACTCCCTCATAGTTCGCAGCCTGGCTGAAGGAAAGTTTTGGTTCCTTGAAAAGAGATCCGGGGACTACAAAGTGCCCTGTACTTTTGGTGGAAACGTGGCTAATGTCTTTGTCTTCCAGGAACTGCCCACACACTCTGGCCACATGAGGCCAGGCAATGTCCTGCACCAGGAAGAACCCAGGGCCCAGTGCACCAGCGTAAGGTCTGACATTGGGTCTGAGGATGTCATCCCGGTACTTAACAGCAGTCAGGGTACCGGTGGCTAGCACGAGGACGTCTCTGCGACCCTCCACGGATATTTCTCCCCAGACCATAACCAACCCACCGCCAAACTAATCATGCTTGATAATGTTGCTGGCAGCATAACATTCACCACGGCGTCTGTAGACTCTTTTTACGTCTGTCACATCACTGCAAAAACTAAAATCTAGGTAAGATTAATTATCTTAATTGAAGGCAAAATATACAGTTTTTGTCTGAAAAGATATTTCTTCTTACCAGGCAGCTTTTATGTTAGAGAATTTCACTTGTTTCAAGTTTTGTTGTCCTTAAGTAACAAGTGAAATGTTAATAATTAATAATAATTTAAATGTTAATAATTTTGCTTATTTTAAGTAATATCTACCCCATTTTAATGCTTTTTTTCTTGTTTTTGAGAGCTCAGTTTTTGCAGTGTGAACCTACTTTCATCTGTGAACAGAACAGGGTGCCAATGGCAGACCTGCTGGGCTGGCACACATCCTACTAGAGGACGTCGGGCCCTTAGCCACCCTCATGGAGTCTGTTTCTGACAGTTGGACATAAAACATGCACACCAGACTATGCTGGGAGACACAGCAAACCTTGTTATGGCGTGAGGTGCCAATGTACCTGAATGGTCTGCAGGTAACGCCTCACGCTTCCAGTAGTGACAAGGACACTAGCAAAACGCAAAACTAGAGAAAATCAGTCAGGAAGGATAAGGAGAGAGCAACTGTCTGTGGCCACCGCCTGCAAAACCGTTTCCTTTTCTGGGGGTTGTCTTTCTGTTGCTGTTTCTGTTTCAAGAGCACCTGTCATCACTTTCATTTGCACCGAAATAGGTGACAGTGATTCACAATCGCTTATACTTCCTGACTGGACAGATTGTTATCCCTGAAATTTAAGTGACTTGATGTTCTACTGTGATGATTAAGTGTTCACTTAATTTTTTAAGCAGTGTATATAATATAAAATATAAATTAATATAGGAATTTTAGGTAATATGTCTCCAAATTTAATCAAAATCATTCCAGGGGAAAAGATGTTTGTGACATTTAGGCCTCTTTCTGGTATAACAATATCATAGCACTGACTTCACTTAGTATCTCATAATTGTGACTTAGAATTTTTTTTTAAATGACACAAGTTACTATATCAACATTTTGACATTTTTACCTTGGGTATTTTTTTCTGATCTAACTAACTTTTCATGTTTGATTTGCAGCCTACCGTATATGATATATATTATATAAATTAAAGTAGGCTCATGTTACATTCCATTTTGTAATAGAAAGACTTCATATACAGTACTTAACAGAGTTAACATTTCAGAAAATCACTCCAAATTTAATCAGACTCATAACAAGGAATAAGATGTCTGTGATATGATCCAAACTGCTATAAGTCTGGCCTCTTTAAGATATTTTTATCATTCAAATCTGAACCTGATTCATAAATGAATTCACTTATTATTTCATGGTATCTCAATTTAGAAAGTTTTGTAAAATGACATAACTTACTATCTCATAATTTTGATTCACCGTGAGTACTTTAAACTTTATCTAACTGACTTTTCGTGTTTGGTTTGCAGCCAACAGTACAATGAATAAAATATACTATAAAGTAGGCTAAAGTAGGCTGCAATACCATTGTATTGAACTTGCAATGAAAACTACTGTTGCAAATTGCTGTACAGGGGTAAAATGTCAGACAATCATTCAAAATTTAATCAAACTCATCCCATGGAATAAGATGCTCTTTTAGATATTGATCATAACATTTACTTCACTTAATATCTCATAATTTTGACTTAGGCCCCGATCAGACAGAAAAGCACTTTGCAGCTACGAAAACGCGCAGCGCCTTTTTTGATTGAATTTGGAAAAGAGCAGTGCCCTGTGTTTTTTTTCATGTTGCTAGGCAACCACCGAATCAGCTGTCCTGTCAGTCTAATCAAAGATTATAGTGCCAACGATCTGTAATCTTTGCTGTTAAGTAATAACTGTCATATTAGCAGAAACTTGATCCCAACTCACAGGTCTGTGTTTTTTGTTGCTAAAAAAATCTGAGGCATTTAAAAACATGTAATCTGCAATTTGAGTATTGAAGTAATCTCTTAAGTCTTTTAATCTCTTCTTGAGTTATTTTCTACTATGGCAGGTTTTCTTATGCTGTTCTCTAAATCCAATGTAGCCTGTGAACAGGCCTGTAAACTTTTACAACATGTTAACTAGTTAACATGTCAACATAGTCAAGCTAGTGGAGCTTGATCTCTACCTGTTATATGGTATTCTCGCTCATTTTATATCTTGAGGTGTTATTTTTTACATCTTTATGTCTTTATCTTTTCTTTCTTTTAATGCCAGGGCTCTGTTAAAACTCTAAAACTAAAAACTAAAAATGTTCAGTTTTGCTCATTTGTACCTGTCTGTCTTGTATCTTTGGTTTAGCTCTGCATTTTAGTTCCGGTCTTAGTTAAAGTATTTGTATTTACTCCTTGTTCTGTTTGCATTATTACTGCTTTGTCTGGTCTGTGTTCTGTTTTAATCCCAGCTTCAATCCGTTTTCCCTGTTGGTTGTAGTTTATTTGTGATCTGTCTGCTTGTATCTGGATTAGTGTGTTGTTTATAGTCTGATCTATAAACAACTTTTTTTTATAATGTCTGTGTTTAGTCTTCAGTAGCCTGTATCCTATCTGTTACTCCATAAGCCCTCTGCCTACCTGTCTCGTTAGTCCTGATCCCTTTCACCTGTGTTGCTCCCACATGCTCGTTAGTCCCTGGAGTTTAAATGTTTGGTGTTTGTGCTCAGTCCTTGTCTGGTCATTGTGTGAATACGCTCTGTTGAGTGCCTTGCATGTACTTCTGCTGCATGGTCTGTTGGATTTTTGGATTCCTCAACTGCCTGTAAGCCTGATATCCTGCTTTTGTTTGCATTAAAATTCCTGAACTGCATCTTCACTCCTGTGTCTTGCATTTGGGCTCTCATATACATTGTGGCATTATGGTGGTAAAATTTAATCCACGTCATCCCATGGAATAAGAGGCCTCTTTCTGACATTTTTATCATCAAAATCTGAACCTGATTTTAACCTGACTTACTGTTTGGAAGTGTCTTAGGCTACCTATTGAAGTTTGATGAAATAACTTATAACATTTCACTTTTTCATTTCACTTGTGACTTAGAAAGTTTTTTTTTTTTAAAACTATCATTTTGATTCACCATAAGATTTTCAATTATCAAACTAACTTTTTATGTTTAGTTTGCAGCCTGCAGTTCATAATATATAAAATATTAATTAATGTAGTAGGCTAATGTTATATTACCTTTTGTAATGAACTGGCTATGAGAGACTGAAAATTAATTTACTGTACATAACAGGGGTAAAATGTCCATCACTCCAAATTTAATCAAACTCTTCCCTGGGATTAAAAGGCCTCTTTACAACATTTATATCACCAAAAATCTAAACTGATATTATCCTACTGTGTCTGAATCATAGACTGTAGGTCTGAATGTGTTAGCTTACCTGCTGACTCATTTAGCTCGCTGTGGCACGCGCAGTGCGGGCCTCGCGCACTGGCCACGTGACGTTAGACCTCACGTTACCCAGCATCCTGTAGGACAGAAACAGAGATCAAGGAAGAGGACACATTCATGGGTCCGGTAAGTGACGAAGCTGGTTTAAAACCCTACCAACACACAAATGTAGACATTTACACACGTCTGTAGTGTTTCGCACATGTGTAGCGTTAACTCACGGACTGTCATTGTGTTTGTAGTGTTTTTACAAGGTTCTAACGGAAAACTGTCATCGACAGTTTCAAGTGTAACTTTGTGTCGTGGGTGAAGTTGTCTCTCGGATAGTAAATGGTTGCTCGGTAGGTAGATAGTGATAACGGCTGTGTTTATGTTTTAACAACGCGAGTTTGTGTGAAGGTAGGTAACAAGCTAGCGGAAGAGCTGCACCTGAATAGTTACTCTGCCAAAGCCCGAAGAGAGGCGTTGTGAGAGTAACGTAAGGAGAAGCTGATATCTGTGCTGAAAACTGATATCTAGATACACTAACATCAGTGTTAGACCCTGCCCACCCTGTGCTTTACGTAATTTCAGCTGTTTTGGTTTAAAGGACTGCTGCTTTTCTGTGTTTGTGTTAACGTTAAATGGTGAGATTCAGAGTTAAATATGCACTAACTAACTAATTCGTGGTATTATACAAATGACACCAGGATATTCTAAGTCATCCATTTAATTTAGCATTGTTTTATAGTTTAACTATATTGTAAATTTAAACTTGATAGTGCACTGCAATTAGGCTACAACATATACTAGATTTTTTTATTTGAAAGAATTAAGCTGATATTCCAAATGAATCACCATGTTAATAAAACCAACAATGAATAAATCTAAGTTATTGTTTCTGTATCCAAAGTCTGAAATAGCTTATTCCTGTGCTATAGACCTCCATTGTTGTCCAAAAGCTCACATCAGGAAGAGTGGTGCCTTCATTACAATGAAACTGGGCCCTGTAGATTATTATATACAGAAAAACATCCTGCTGCTATAAAGTTTCACTAGTTCAACAAATGCACAGCTAAAAATAGTCCCCAATAAATGCACTGTTTACTTCTGTTTGGAAAATGTCAGCTGAAAACTACAGTGCCCACCAGTAGGAAGTTAGTTAGCCAGACTTATCCTTTAAAAATCTGATTACACTATTTATTGTCCGATTTTCTTCAAACACAGTCCCATAACAAATAATTTATAATTATTTAGTCATTGTGACAATTTGTCTGCCTTGACTTTTTTACTGTTTAAGAACCTGTCAGTGCTTTCAGCTGGACAAACTATGAAACGGAGATACCATTTGACCACAATGACCACAAACATATCTTTTGGCATGTTTTGTTCTCATTTGAGTAGTTACTGGCCAACAGTGTGCTACGTAATGCAAAGAAATGTGAGAGAACAGAATTGATTGAAATACAATACAGAGGAAATGGGCTTAAGACGGATACACCTCCTAAAAACAGACTGACTGATCACTTTTATCTCTGCAGTCACATAGTGAGTTTGACACCAAAATATAACTACAAAGAGCAATCCTTTCTGCTGTGTGTGTCTGAGACAGCGCTTTATTAGTGGTCAGGGCTGCAGCAGCTATTGAAGACTGTTGAAGTTACATCCTCCTCAGTTTTCTTTGTGGGGATTCAAATGTCCTGAGGAGGGTTTCACATAGAGATTGTTGGTTTTTAAGGCTAATTTTGATCTTATTTACAGCTAATATTTATTTTAACGTGACAATGTAAGGCTGGGTTTAAGTACTTGTCCAGCAGAATTATATATCTGGCAGTTTGGAAACATTGAAAGCACATTTAGACCATCACATAGGGAGAAAAACATTATCATAAGTAAGATAAGATTAGAAGTATGTGAAGGTTGTCAGTCATTCAGGTCATTATTATCCAAGGAAAGTTTACATCAAGGGCAACTAGCCTTTGAGGATACTTGAAGACATTTCATCTCCAGAACTGAAGAAGAACTAGATGACCCTGCCTCTGCTCACGTGCAGATCACTCTGGGGCCTAGTGAAAGAACAGGCATATTGTTGATGTTATGACACTAAAATGTTGCCCGTTGAAACACTGACTGCTGACCAGAAATAGAAAGACACAATCAAGCATGTGTGTGTCAAAATTGTGACCATCCCCAGTGTTTATGAACTTTGTACAGCTAGCGCAGGATCCTCATTTCACTTTCTGCTGCTGTCTTTATTAAGTGAAAGATGCTGTTGATACAAATCCAAAACAGGTCGAGGGCCTCCATGAACATTAACGTGATTGCTTTAATGAAGCTTGGTAACATGTATAGCTAATGTCTGTGAACAGCACGCTTTTTAAGAACCTGCAATAAGTCCTCTGTGTTTTTGTGTGATTTTTAGATAACAGCCGACTGGGCCCTCACTTTGTGGCTCACTAAGCCAAAAGGCCTTTTTTAAATTTCTTATATTTTATTGGCTTCGCATAAGAACCCATATCTGTTTCCTAGTTAATTTGCATGCTGGCATGCAAATCAAAAAATGCACATGTTCAGCCTGTGTCAGTTATGCAGAAAGAGAGCAGACTGTTGATATACGTGTTTTTCAATCAATGTAACAGATATGCATGTTTGCGTAAGACCAGTCAGATAATTTTTGTTTTTTTCATTGACATAAAAGAAGAATCAGTTGTACAGAGCCTATAGTTTATGCTTCATCTGGGCTATTATTGTAATAAAATCATCTCCAGTATGTGAGGCCAGCACACGCAGCTAGTCTTAACGGCCTAGTTTCAAATAACTATTCTCCAGGCTGGAATTTCAACCCTTGACCAAACGGATAACAAGACTGCAATCACTAAAGCAATAAGTTGCGCTGTAGCAGATGAGGTCATTAAGATCTGTGTGTTTAGCCTGTGGGTGATGGTCTCGTGTCTTCAACATGGACAGTGCACATGTCTGGTATGTCAACAGCTGCAGAGACAGTTATAAAGGAGATTCAAGAAATCTCCAACCCTGAGTTCTAATAGTCTCTCTTGTCTCTCTCTCCCAGCCTCAGAGATGGATTACCAGGTTGTGTTTGCAGCCTTGGAAACAGTATGTGAAGACATTGTTTCTATTATGAGTGGGTCTTCTGATTTGCCGTATGGCACTGTTGCCAAGCGCCTGGTCACAAGTATCAAACAGATTCAGGAGCACGGCCGAGCCCTGCAACCTGTGGTCCGCAGCTTCACAGCCGTCTACCATCATTATGACTTTGATGCACAAACTCCAGGGAATGGCTACCGCACCCTGGTCAAGGTAGGACTGACTCCACTGACTGGATGTATTATTCCACTCACTATTGATTTATTTTTTTGATTTAATGAATTTATCATCAGTCTTTAAAATATCGGAAAACAGATTGTATGTTACAATTTTCCCAAACCGTAGTAAACACACCAAATTGATTTGTTTAGACTAACAAGCAAAAGCTCAAAACTATTAAATTAATAAAGCCAGCAAACAGTCACACATGAGAAGCTATAACTAATGAACTTGTTAGATTCAGCTCTGTAGGCTTACTACACTATTAAGTACACTAAATAAAGTGTGGTTGAGGTGATTGGTAGCTTACCGCTCAGCACTCAGTAGTGGGAAGACATCAATTCCTATAAATCCTGTTGCCTCTTGTCACAAGATGTTCATACTTAACGCTGTGTTCCAGTGAAAGTTGGCTATCGCAGGGAAAATTCCCTGTGCACAATTCATAAACAAAACATGACTGACCGTGACAAATAGATGTCCACGTCTACACTCAGCTGAACTCTGAGCAGTTAGCTTTTATTAAAACGTTTGTGCAGAGAAGATGACTTTCAGAGATTGTTTACTGTAACCACCTCCTTAATAACATTGGCGACATATTTCAATTTACATGTAACAGGTTTTACAATATGATTGGATGTAGAGGGATTTGCCCATAGTTTCTCTGACTTTGCTGCACACATTTAATTTATTAATGCATAAGACTTGTGGTGGTCTTTGTTTTTCTCTTTGACAAAAATCTCATTAAAACACCAAAGCCAACAATGTGTTAGTTTGTCTCTTGGTACTTCCCCGCCCTCTCTGTGGCACTCAGTGTGGCTTTTTGATGTGTTTTGTTTGTGATTCTTGGAGAACAATGAAGCTCTATGGCACAGAGAAATAAGCTACACTATATCGGGCTGTGACAACACTGACTGTACTTAAATAAAAAAATATAGAATACCACCACCTTTATTCTTCAAATGCAGTCTCCCCACCTTCTCAGCAAAAGTTACTGTTTATCTTTCTTTCAGGTCTTGCTGTCTTGCCTTTTGCACATCATTCACAAAGGCCGTTACATTGCCAGTAATTGCAACAGTGCCTTCTTCAGGGCGGACCACAATTCGTCTGAGATAGAGGCCTACTGCAGCGCTCTGTGCCAGCTGCGTGCCCTACTCCACCTTGCCCAGCGGCTGCTCAACGACAATGACCCCGGCAAGCTGTACTCCCTGCATGACGGGGACCTGAGCCGCAGGTTTGTGCAAGAGTACAGCTCCATGCACAAAGCCTGTTTCTATGGACGCTGTCTGGGCTTTCAGGTCAGGCAGCAAAAACAGTCTTAATTCACACTACTTGCTATTTTTCTTACTATTTTTGTCCAGTTTTTAGCATGTTGTAGTTTTACCCATTTTAGTATTCTAATTTTGTCAAGTAAAATGTTTTACAGAGCTTGACTGTCAGTTTTGGTTTAGTTGTGAGAACGTGTGTCCGTCATTTTAATTATTTGAAAGCTGTTATGATTTATTATTCGTTGTGTCTTTTCACAGTTCTCACCAAGTCTGCGTCCATTCCTCCAGACTGTAGTCATAAGCATGATTTCATATGGAGAGACGTATGGTAAACAGCAGTCTGGCTTGGGTTAGTCTTTTTCTTTTGTCTGCTTTTTGTTTTGTTTTGTTTTTTGTTTAATGTCCATGGTGAATTGATGGAAGGTCTTGTTGTGGCCTTTTCAGATATGTGCATGCTTTAAATGATCTACCTCTTCCAGGTATGGCTGCCCTTTCCCTCCTCACATCCGGGAAGTATGTCATTGATCCAGAATTGCGGGGCACTGAGTTTGAACGCATTACCCAGAACCTAGACTTGAATTTCTGGAAGTCCTTCTGGAACCTCACAGAGTCTGGCCTTTTATCAGTAAGTAGGGTCAAATATTCTTCCACCAACTCTCAAATTAGTTGCAGTCTTCCTTTTTTAATGTTTTAACTATTTTCTGTGTCTCTGTCCAGGGCTTCAGCAGAATAGCCTCTAGCCCAGTGCAGGTGAACTTCATGTTGACTTTGCCTCCTGTGACACTACGCCTCCCACTGGCCTTAGACCCCAGCCTAACAGCCGTTGTGTCACCTCCAATAGCCCACTGGGGCCCCGGGCCAGTCCACATGCGTCTGATCTCCTGGGAGCTTCGAGAAGGACAGGTGAGGCTACACGGTAGAGCTTAGATTCTCTGCCCGAGCCCGACCCGACCTGACCCGACCCGCGGGCCGGGCCGATATTTCCCGCCACTATGTTCGGGTCGGGTCGGGCCGGGCCGTTGATCAAGCACGTCACGTGTCACGCGCAGCATCTCATCCACTCGCACGCTGTATTGTGTAG
>JAPMOB010223674.1:0-40980 GCA_029875015.1 Lepomis gibbosus
GTGTCTTGTTTGTTGGAGGCACAAACTGTTTTGCATTCGCTAACATACACAGAGCATAAATATTGGATTAAGTAAACAAATCCGAGGGGCTCACTTCTGAATGATATCGGCGAGTTGGCCTTTGGAGCCAGCAGGAATGCCACGGTCACAGTCTTGAGAATCAACACATGAAAGAGAGAGAGGCAGAGAGAGAGTCAAATAGCAGTTTAATCCTCCGAGTGTTATCTTGCAGGTGTTTTGCAGACTGTGCTCCCTTTGGAAACTTTGAAATCGGGCCAGGCTTTCATGTGCAGGATAAGGTAGAGAGTCTGTGCCTGGCTGTTTGTGGGCAATAAATATCAACACAACAGTGCAGGACTCAAGCTCCGAACTCCACTTAACATGTCATTCCCCCAAGCTCCTTGTTAGGCACTGGGCCATGTTGTTAACTTAAAAACAATCCCAGCAGTTTCCTTTGATTTGTTCCTTTTGTAGTAAAAAGGGGAAAAATTCAAATGGCATCGTTGTATGGAGCTTTTTCCTCAAACGGGCAATCACAATGCATGATGAGTGGCACTGAAAGCTGCAAAGAGTTCTCTAAAGTAATTTCAATTGACACTGTCATTTTACATTAAGCAATTAGTCGACAACACCCAGAAGGATATGGAGTTACATTTCTCCAGCTTATTCACACAAATGTTCCTGACTTCATTAGAATTGAACCCTTCATATAGCTTTCCTCCCTAGAAATTAGCTAGATTGTAAAAGCCGAGATGAGAACAGACCCGCGGCCCCCTGCAGGCATCCAGTATCGGGTGTCGCTGGGTTTTAACGGCCCAGTACATCACTAGGCTTTGGTGATCGCGAATGCCCTGGTAGCATTTGGTTCCCCAAGAGAATGTGCTGTTTTATTGCCCTCCTCAGTGTTGAGTTGTCCCCTGTGTCCATGTAATACAGCAGAAAGGCCTCCTCCCTGATTAATCGGCAGTGGATGTTTCTCAACGCTAGCTTAGTGCTCATGTCCCATATTTTCTAATGATTATGGGCACAGTCACTTAGAGTGCTGCTGAGGGAGCCATCAGTCAGGATGTTGCATGGGTGAAATGGGATCAGGCAACGAGCTTTTCCAATCGAAGCATGTGTGTTGAAGAGCCTATCTGGCAAGAAGAGGGAAAAGGATGAGCACAGGAAAACAGATGCATGGGTGCACGCACAAAGTGAGTTCGTGTGTCCCTATTGTTTCGCATCCAAAAATACTAAGCAGTTTCTGAAAGTCTTGTCTTACAGCATGACGTGTCCCTGGGAAGCAGCATCACTGAGCCACCACACTCACCTTCCGCTGTAAAAGAGCCTAAGTGACGTTTAGCACCTCTCACCAGGTAACAGCTAAGTCATTCTGACAACAGCGTGGGGCACACATTAGAGCTGAAGGAGAGGACCATTCAGAGCACTTGACTCCCTGTGGCCCAGCATTATGGGAAACGGACGTGGGGGCCAAATGAGACAGGCCACAATGAGGAGCTTTTTTTTTTTTCATCACGTTATAAATCCCACAGAGCCTGGCAACTCCAGTGTCTCAACATAATGCCCAAATTCAATGTGGCATTTCATAACCGTGCTCTCTTCACAGTACTGTAACTGTGCTGGTTCTGGTGGAGAGAGCAGCTCTCCCTGTCTGAGAGGTTGAGGAGTTATACATATTAATCAGTGCTTCAAAGATGGTGTTTTCTGGATAATATGCAGGCAAGGCACCAGTGACATTGCAAGCAATGATCTGTGGGAATGTCAATGTTAAAACCAATTTACTGTCAAAATGTTGAGCTGAAAGATTCAAAGGCCCAGTCACTTCTCCATGTAAATTAATTCCTTTCAGTGGATGCGTCTACTTGCTTGGATGGTGGGAATTAAATCTGCGCGCATCATGTTCAACTAATGAACGAGTCAACTTGTGTTGTTGACCAACAGCAAACCACCCTGACAGTCCTGACCTTTGAGTTAAAGGTCTAGCTGGAGAGTTCAAAACACAATGAGCTAACATGGCTTATTAACTGTGTTGTAATATTTACTTTTATTCAGAAATCAGAATTTGATACATTTAGTCCAATAAAATTTTGTAAATCTAGGAGAGATGCATGGCTATTTCTTTTTCATTCATGTGTGCAGGGAGGCAACAGGAAGTCAGAGGTATGGCTAGCCTGGAGGAATCCTCGAACCCACATGCTCTCAACCGGCTTAACTGGAGAAGGACTCTAGCGCAAAGGCTGAATGCGGAGGTCTGCAGTGGTGTATGCACCCAGTGAGTAACTTTCACAGGAGTGAATTGGATTGCCAAATCCAATTCACTCCTTTTTTACAAAGGGAATTAGTATATAATAATAATCATAATAGCAATGGATTATAATTATATAGCGCTTTAACTTAACACTTCAGGGTCAAGCGGGAAAACACTCCTCAACCACAACCAACGTGAAGCACATGTGATGCATGGCATTTTGCATCAGAATGCTCACCACACATTAGCTTGAGGTGGAGAAGAAGGAAACATAAAGCCAGTTACAGTTGGGGATAATTAGGTGGCCAGATGGAGAGAGCCAGGTTGGGAATTTTACCAGGACGAAGGGCTATGGGATCTTTAATGACCACATGAGTCACTGTGGACATTAACCGTGGTTTAATGCATTTATGCTAACTTTAGGCTCTGTCGTTAGCCAGTTAGCTTAGTTAGTGGTCCTATTGGCTGATGCTACCCAGATTGGGGGCTTCGAGTAGCAGGAGAGTGTTGAGTGAGCAGGCTATGGAACCGGACCAGCCTCTGAGACTGATACAGACCGGTTTGACAAAATGGATTCAGGTGGGGACAAGTTTATAGCGAGTAAATTTGTGAGTAATCGTCCATCGTGTTGATAAGATAGCGAGTATTTGTTCTTGTGAAGTTGGAAGTTATTCCTGTGCTTTGAACAACAAGACTTGTGTGATGTTATATTTTGTTGAAATTTAAGACAATGTTCATTCTCTTTGCTGGTTGTTCCAATACATTATTATCAGTTATCATTAACAGGTGGCTCTCTTCTAGAATATTAGACACTTGAGCCAGACTGATGTCAGATTTTTAAGACAGATAACAAATGCCAAAACATGATGCAGATTTTTTTGCAATTAGCCTATATTGGCTGATAATATTGAGACGCAGATGTATTGGTCAGGCTTTATTTCAAAGTCTCATTATTACGGTTTTGTACTTCTCTGTAATGTGGCACAGTGTTAAGTGTTGCAGCGGGTTGCCCATTAATCACAAGATCGGGGGATCGATCTCCCGGCTTCTCCAGTCTGCATGTGGAAGTATCTTTAGGCAAAATACTGAACCCCAAATTGCCCTTGATGGCTGTTCAGTCAATGTGTGAATGTGTGTAAATGGTAGTTTCTGTCCTGAGTAGTTAGGCTCAGTGTATTAATGTGTGTGAAAGGGAGAATAAAGAAAGACTGGAAATGAGCGCTACAAGTACCATTCTTTTTCGGCCCTGGAACTCAACCCTTTTTCTGATCATAAACGTGAATACTGGCTTGAACTAATGAATCTTTAGTCGGGGGCAGCCCTGGTAGCTCACCAAGTAGCCCTCTGAGTAGTCGTCACTACATCACTTCCTATTTTTCGAGGATACACAGAGGAAATGTGCCTAATTACTATGTGGTATGACCAGGCCTTAGGGACTGAGCATTTAGCACCTAAACAATGATAGGGAATGATGAAATCATGATCAGTCAGAGTAAAAACATTGTACCAGAACTTAATTAACTGTCAGCATGGAGAGAGAAAGAAAAAAGGACATGCAGCCTATAGACAGACAGATATAAAACTTTAAAGCCAGGAGTTAGATAAGAAAAGGGATGATTGAGTAAGATTGTGGGAGATGAGTGACAGACTACCGAGTGGGCTAGTACCATACTGTATGTGATAAAAATAATAACATTTGAACTGAGCAAAAAGGGCAGATTTGACATTTCAGCAATGTACGGGGTAAAGGCACAAGCACAGGTTGCATACCCTGGAGCCCAAACCCACCTGCTTCACCAGTCCTCACAATCTCACCTTCCATCACTGAAAGCTTGTTTATACATCTCCCCACTGCCACCTTATTTCATTTTTTTCTCCTAACTCACATCAGCAGCAGCAGAGTCAATAGAATTCTAAAAACATTGGGTCCATCCAAGCAGAAAATGTGCTTCAAACACTGCCCAGTGCCCTGCTTTGTGAGAGGTTATCAGTCGGAGCAGAGATGGCCGTGGTTGAGGCCTGTTGGTCATTCTGGTGAGAAGCTCAGAGGGCCGCAGAGAAAAGACGTGTCTGATGGATATCTTCAAATTATATCTGGGGGGTGGCACCTATGGCTGCCTCAGTGAATCTTAAATACTCCTGTTGTCCAGTTATAAGCACTTCTCATTTCTCTTCACAGTTGTTTTACACTAAACAGATGTCTGTACTTAAGACTGAAATATCTTGGCTAATTGTTCATGACATTCATGGTCCTCAGACGATAAATCGTATTGACTTTGGGCGATTCTCTGATTTTTGATCGAGCACTATCAGCAGGTGTGACCAAAAACCTAAACACAGAGCTCCTGGTGTTTCTGCAGACTCTTGGTCTTGTTTAAGCTACAAATACTTTAATGTTAGCTGGGGAAGTAATGTGGTAAGCCATACATCTATAGTATTTTCCAATAGATAAACGTTAGCAACTGCTCAGCATTAGCCAACTAAAACACAAAATTGCAATATATGTCACACGCTTTACAGGAATTTTAGTTTACCTGTCCAATAGGATGAATGTGAACTCTGTGTCGGCTTTGTTGGTTCCAAAACAAAGCGGATGTTGACTGTGTTTATGCTCGACGTTGATCTGATTCCCACTTGGCTTGATGGGCTTCAGACGGGCGGAGAACTTTATAGTTGGTTTTTATCCTTATGTGGAGTTTATGTTGGAGTCTGTGTTGGGAGCGGGTCGGTTTCTGACTCTATTTCATTGGCTGCAGTGTTGTTGCTGTGTGAGGCTCAGGCAGCATGCATGCAGAAAATCTGAACCAATTCTTTCACTTAAGAAGCAGAATAGTGACTGTCAGGTAACAACCCGTTGACATATAGGTAAAAATGTGTTTCATTGATTTGCGATTTCATTAAAAAACTACATAGCGCCTTTAAACTGTTTTTCAGACAAATTTGAAGACATCATGTCGAGCTCTGGGAATTTTTGATGAAAAAACTAAGCAACATATTAAGAAATGAAGGTGAAGGATGGCTTAGGCAAATATTTACTTTTCACCTCTGTATAGTCTCATGAGTCGGTATGGTCATAAGTTTTGGGCACCTACACAGGTCCAAGGATGAGCATTTGCGTGTGCGCTGTGTGCTTTCCACTGCTGCATAATGCATTTTTTAAATGAAAAGCATGTTTGGTTCTACTTAAGTAAAATTTGAGGAAACAGTACTTCTTGTTAAGCAGGATATGTGGCTCATCTTTCCACCCTGCTCCTCCGTCATCTCCCCAGCCTTCACCCCCCTACCCATCTTTCGCGGTGATTGCCTTGCCGGCTATCTCTGAGCAGCAGTTCTGTTTGTGCAGTGGCTCTGTATGTCAAAAAAGAGCAGCCTGTTAATTTTATGATCTGTCACACGTCTGGCGACTGGGTCTGGACTTCCTTATCGCTCCTCTCATTCCTGTCCACCCCTGCCAGACTGGAGTCACATCACATATCTGGAAAGCAAAACTGAATTGGTTTCCACATGCTATTGAGAATAGGTCAGCCCCATTTGGTCCAGGTCCCGTTTGAGGAGATTATTTCGATACTTTGACTTTGAATATAGTTCAAACCAGGCTTGGGAGAAATAGCAACAGCTATAGCTGTATATGTTTAAACTTTGACAGGGAGAAATAGTTAAACTTTGGTTATTAAATCCCTGCATAATCCATAAATACGTATTTGTATGCAGATGATGTTGATCATTCAGTTGCAGCGTAATTCAATTTAACAATGGTCCAACAAACAATTCAGCGAATGTAATATCGCCTTGACAGCTATGATATCCTGCTGAGTGTCTTCATTCACTCCAGTCACTTTAGTTTCTACATTCTGAGAGGGTGGGGGTTCTCAAAACAAGCTTTCATCAAAAAGAGAAATGAGAAAATGATCTACGTGACACTTCCTCCGTCACTAAGCCTCCCGGGAAATATTTCATAATGCCAGAGGAACTGTGTGTGTGTGTGTGTGTTCTTTTCACATGCATGCATGTAAGAGTGTGTTCTAATGTATATTCTCAGCAGGAAATGCTAACAGAAATTAAGATGAAAACAATGAAAAACATCTTCTTACATTTGGAGTAATAACAGGTACATTCAAAGCTAGGGAAACACTGGAGAAGCAAATTGTGCATTCCAGAGTTAATGGAGACATTTCCATAACTTAAAGCATGTTTATTGGAAACTTATTACAATGTTTGTCTTGTGCTTCCTTGAATCATTATCTGCAGACGTCTACTGTAGCTTTTACGGATAGCTTTGTTTACATAAGGCTATCTACTTACATCAGCTCAGGAACAGAAATTCAAGATCTTTATAAATCTGAAAACATGAAGCACTCAAGTAACCCAAGCTTTGTAAGGATGAATTAGTAATCTTCTAATCAGATCTACAATCTTAAACAAAGACACTGTATCCATCTCTCTCCGCCTGACAAACACAGAGCAGGTGGGCCACTTAACTATGTAAATCTTAAGGCTGCCGCCAAAATTGCACACAGCCGCAGAAATTAGGAAGAGGCTTTGTCTTGGAGAAAAACGCGTATTTAAAGCGTACAGGCATTTCAAAGCCAGTGGGCACACACTGAAAAACAATCTTCACTTAAATAACTGCAGATGAGTGGGGACATGTGCACAACAGCACAGGAACATTTGTCGCAAATGTTAAGTTGCTGGATGATTGCCATGAAGATGATTTTTTTGAGTAAATGGCAACTGTGGTATGCTCTGGGGTATGTTTGTGGAACATGATGGCTCTATATAGAGAATCAGAACCTTGCGACGACTTCCTGGGGAGCCAGGGTGATGATGTATTAGGGCCCTGAGTTTTTCTGAGATGGCTGAGCGGCAGTCACCAAGACAACAAAAGGACTCCTGTGCCAGAAAGCATTCCTTCTTCCTCCCACTCTCATTGACTGCTAATAAGAGACAGAGTGAAAAAGCAAAGCACGCCATGGAAGGAGAGATTGGAGGAAAGATGGGAGCTCTCTCACCCGTTTTAGAATAGTTCTCACATATGGAGCTTTCAGTGGGAGGACTGTGCCATTGTAGTAGTTTGCCACTTGTTTTGTTTGGATCCATTATTATATCTCAGTTTTACAAAAGCTGTTTAATTGTTGGAGAGCAATGAGACAAGATTACAATGATTTCAATGCAGACACAATTGGAAAAACATTTTTATGTTTTCACCAGGTACTATAGAAAGCTTTTGGAACCGCATTGTTCAGTTCTGAATGATGAGCATAGATCCAGTGCCTTGAATGGTTTCCAGCCATGCAAGGCTGAATACTGATATTTCCACATTTTAAAATGCATTGGACACAATGTCAAACAAAGAAGCCTCTATTTTGAAATCACTGGTCCAGTAGACATTCATAGCAGAGGGGGTTCTTGTCTTCAGTGGCCTTATCCTGCTGTTGCATAAGAATGGTAGACATGAGAAAACATGGCAGTTGTGTATTCCCAACATATCCTCAGACAGAGGGTATGAATGTTTGTAACAGCGGTGGAAAGAGTTGTGTGTCTGGAGCACTTCTTTAGACTTCAGACTGAGGGTGGCACACTTCAGGCCAGATGGGAAAATATGCCAGACAAATAGAGCAGAAATTCTATTGTTGTGTCTAATGACTTTCTGCAGGATTCATGCTGAGAATATGAAAGGCAACCCCGCTCTGCCCTCCGCCAGAAACTCTCTCTTCTTCTCTCTCTAGACAAAGCCAATGAACGGCAATGCACACAAACAAATAGCCTGAACAATCCACAGAAATTCACGAGAGCATAAATAACGCATCATCCAAAACACATACAGTATATGTTTAATGTGACTAAATATAGTTTTCAGTGTGTAATAATCAGGTGACATCCCATTGGGGTTGACATTAGAGCTTCTTATTATCCCATTATGCCCATGATGCACTTTTCCTTGGTTGAAGCAAACAATTACCATGAATGTGATGCCAGCTAACGATATTTCCACACTGGCTTAATTAGGACTCCAGCCACCATAGCTAACCATCAGTGGTTTGCGCACATATTCCCACAACAGGTGACCATTTGCAAAAGAGACTAGGTACAGACTAGAATAAATAGCACAGGAGTTTGGATCAAATATAATCTTACATTTTTGTGTTTTATAAAGGAATATAATATAAAGGAAAAATCTTAAATGAAGTCTTAAAAATGAACCAATAATGCAAAGTGTCTCAGGAAATAGCCTGCCCAATGTACCCAAGCTCCCATTTGAAGAAATCAAAATAACTACTGAAGGCCTGTTAAGTGGCCTTCCCAATATCACACAGAAGAAACATTAAGAATAAGAATGAGCATATTGAAATCTGAACACAAGGAAAGCTGCAGAAAATAAGGAGAAATAAATTACATGCATCATTCGATACACCAAAATAAAACACAGAAGAGTTCCATGTTTTGTGTCTAGTAATAGTGAATTGCATTTGGTTTCAAATAATTAAAGACATACTGAATCAACACACTGAGATGAAACTCTATGGCCGGTGTGAAGCATTTCAGTAATACCTGCTTATTACCAAAGATATAAAACAGAACAAAATATAATGGGTTTATATTCTATGGTGGCTATTTAACCATTCTAATTGCAATCAGAATGGTGAAACAGCCACCATTCTGATTGCCATTCTGTGCAATACAGTAAGTACTTCTTCACTGTCAGTCAAAGGAAACATCACCACACACATGCACATTAACTTTACATCATACTCTACTATACGCCCCAACCTGCATGACCTCCTTTCCTATGATGAGTAAAAGAAAACCACCAGAGGCAATGAGGAAAAAGGTTGTCATTACATTGGGTGGGGTGGTTCTTTTGATTTGGAAAAAATAGGTTCTGCATTAATGGAGTCATTCTCTGGCTCGTCTCCTACTTCAAAAGAGAGAAAGACAAAGGCTAGGAAATTATAGCCGCGAGCACATAGGCAATACACTATTGTACAGACCCGTATACGTGATTTAGAATATACTTTTCTTTCACCATTAAAAGTTATATTCCTATGCCCTCTCCAAATTCAAAACACGAGTCAGTTGATAACACTGCCATTAATGGTAAACATAACCTTGCATGAATACGAGAAGAACAACGTGTTGTAGCAATGAAATATTTACACTGTTGCACCCTCGGGTTTCTTGGTACTTTGACATATCACGTGGACTAGAACTGCTTTAAAGGTTTAGCATGCAGAACCACTGTTTGTTTGTTTTTTAATTACACTTCAGCAAGTCATGTTCCTCTTCACAAAACTCTTCCCACACTTGAATAATTGTCCAAGCTGTACAAAGTACACTGTTGTATACATTCTATACTTTGATTTAATGGCACCCAAGTCTTCTAATTGGAGAGTTTTTGGAATACAAGGAAACAGATGAGCTCTGATGATAATCAAGTTGAAATTAGCGCAGGGCTGCAGTCACAGGTGCTGAGTTCTCAAATGCAGAATTGAGGGCTAGCAATGCTAACTGTTTTGATTGTGCCACACAATCAGCATTCCATGCACCATTGGAATTAGCCACATCTGCATCCACTCCTCGGCTCTGCAACATGGTCAACTAATCATCATCACAGACCATTCAAACTTCTGGGAGAGGACTTTGATTGCCACGGAGAGGGTTTCTTCGATTGCAGCAATTCCGTCAAGTTTGCAGAACGTCTTAAAGAATTAAGTTGTCTTAGATGCACATTTGTGTTGTTTTTTCTGTTGCATAGAGCACTTTAGCGTCTTATATAAATTTGTCATTTAGAAGCCTTTGGGTCATTAAATTACTCGTCCTAATTTTGGTTACCATCTTGGAGTGTTGGCATGACATCATAGACTTCTAAATCAAAAAGTTTCTATTGAAACCATCCCTTTGTTTTCTCTTTAGACTTTCTGGCTACAACTTGAGATTTCTTCAAATCGCTCTTGCCACTGCGACTACATCCAGAGATACACAAATGTCAATGCAACCCAGCTGTGCTAATTTTGCTACAATGCTATAGATAACAAGTTGAAATTCTGGTATCATGACAATACTAGAAGCTTGACCTTTTAAAAATTCATGTGAGCTGTCCCATCTCTTTATAGGCTTACTGTGAAAAATGGAGTTGGTACAAAAGAATGGAGGGGGTAAGGGAGGGAGACAAGGACCACCTGAGACAGAGGATCTCTTATGTGGGTCTGGGAAAGGACAACAGAGGTGTAATGAGGATCGTGATAGACATCAGGCTGGAGTTATGTTACATCACTTGAGAGGCTGAGAGAGGAGAAGCCCTGAGACAAAGAATGGGACCTGAAATAACCAGGGAAAAGTGCATCGTATGCCTGACTCTGCTGGTCTGATTTATTCCCTTTTTCTCTTGTTTATTGCAGCACAAATCTTCACCTAAAGGATGCTAAACAGTCCAACTGCACATCGCATACTGTTCTTAACAACTGGGTACACAGGGATGACAGCAGCAGACGGTGTAGCAGAAAGGCTACGCAACAAGAGCTGGTGAAACATGAGATCCTGCCACCTCCCTAGTGTACAAACAAGACATGGCTGCAAGGAAAGCATGTGTACTCTGCTAACAAACGCTCTCTCTCTCTCTTACCTCTTTCTTGTGTTTCGGAGCGTCTGGTCGATGCTTATCTCCTACTGTCAAGATAGCTTTCCGTGTGTAGAGAGGATAAAGGGAAAAGCACAGAGGTCGGCGGGAATGTGGGAGGAACCGAAAGGCGAATGTGCAGGCCTCTGAATGCCCTGAAGATGTGGTTGTGCCTCAAATCTGCACAGGTACAAAGCCGCTCTAATCAATATTTGCTCAAATGACTGTGTAATTTTAAAAGGGGTCACTCGTTTTGATGTACCCAAAGAGATTTATCACCAAACTCTCCCTTTTAGAATCCACCGTTAACCAACAACATTGTCTGAAAACTAAATGTTTACAATGGACAATTTGGGTTATAATTTACTGTTGGCAGTTGCTTAAATACCAGTCTCATTATCTGACTGCTTTTCTTTTTTTCAGTGATGTTTTCCTATTCCAAGATCTCAGCAATTAAGCTGGAGAGTTTGGTATCATTATTATTTTCAATGGGAATGATGCCCCCCTAAACTAGTTTGACAAACTTTTCATTACTCTGGTAGTCGCAGAAAAAATCCCCTAAAACCTCAAACTCCATTAGGAAGCTGCTTCTTGTCAATGTGACGACAGTATCAGCAGAGAATGGTTCTGGGGAGCTGCGCTGGAACGAGCTCCAGACCAGGGTCGGGCAAGTGGGTAATATTAATGGGCTTAGCAGCCTCTCAGTGACTCAGACAGGACCGAACACAGCCTTTGAGACTGACGGAGACCAGTTTGACAACAGGGAGTAAAGTACAGAGGTCAATTACTTTTCCAAAACAGTAATTTTATTACAGTTACTAATCCAAGTATTGCCATATTACTACGTTACTGGACGCACCATCCTTGAAGTGAATGGCGACAGGTCAGTGACACCGGAGTATTTGTGCTTGTGAAGTTCCTGTATTTTGTAAAGCATGACTTTAAGAAAATGTTCAGTCTCCTTGCTGGTTGTTCCAGAATATACAGAATCACTACCACTTGTTGTTAACAGGCATCTTGTTTGTTCGTGTACTTAAATGGCTTAAACTAACAAAACAAGTTGACTAGGAAAATCTTCCGGCAGGACAGCCCTACATCTCATGGAATAATAGCATTACAAGTGCTTTTTTTCTCTTTCTAAACTCTCTGATGTTCAAGGATCTTAAAACTTTCGTCTCAGTGTTTTAATAGTACTATTTTAGGTCATGTTTGTAATGATGAATATGCAAATGTTCAGTGTTTACTCTGATAATGCTTATGTGGTTTCATAGATGGTGGTAAGAAATCCACAGAGGACTGGGAGTAACCCCATTAGCACGCTGCTGGATAACCATGCAGAGGCCCAGGGGAGGTCATTATGAAGGAGCTGTTTGCTATCTTCATATCTGTAATTAACATATGCAATGCTGATAACTTCTTTCAGCATTTAACCTAGATCTATATTTGAACCAGTCTATAATATGAAAAAAACAAGGAACCCAGAAACAAACAAAATAACTTACAATGGTGTTAAAACATCACCCACATTCCATAGACGCCGGTTTCAGTCAACAGTTTGGCAGCTGTAAAAAGAATTACAATACCAAATAGAAGATTTTTCTTTTCTGTTTTTATGAGATCCTGTTCCTGTTAAGGACTATTTGGAGGAGGTGTGATTGAATGGCAGGAAAATGTTACAGGAATGACTGTGGGATTGTGTGGTGTCCCACTGGTATTCCACATCTCTATGCGAGCTCTCTGATGACCAGCTGCAGAATTCAGTTTACACTTGACGGCTCCATATTTACACGGGAAGACAGCATGAATAAAGAACAATTCAATCACAGGGTTCCACCTCTGTTTTCCTCTCGCATGCAGAAAGATGAAATGAAAAGAAAGGGGAAAGGAAATGAAAGAAGGAGAGACAAAAAGAAAATGTGAAAAAAATTACAGCAAAGTGAAGGAATGTTTGATATACACTTGGACTGTGAAGGTAGAGTGCAAAGCCAAATGTGTGTGTGTTTGTGATAAAACAGGTCTTTCAGAGTCTTTCATCTTAAGGAAAATAGAGGAGAAAGGGCCGATCTTCCAATACAATCATTCTGTTTTTCATGCTAAAGAACCACAAGCATTTTTTTCTTCCAGTTCCCTTCAGCTTCTGCATTGTCTTCCTCCTTTCAGAACATAATTTTTTGAGAGACAGCATTTGATATGCATTGTTTGCTTTTTTTTAAATGCATGAATTCATTGAGGAACAGGTGGGGAGCTGGTCTTGTCTGTTTGTGCATTGCCTTGATTCGAATCCCAGTTAGTGTTTAATTCAGCTATTGGAAGGCAATGGGCGAACGTTCAAACAAATGCCAGCTTCGATTATAAGGACACTGCTTCATTTTTCGATATGTCAGTCTCGTTGCCAAGTGATTCGCAAACTGGCAAGTCGACAGAAGTTTGATTTCATGGGCTGCTAGCTGAACTTCTAAATAGACAGGCGGCAGCATTCTCTGCCCCAGTTTGTTCAATCATATCATTACAGCACAATTCCAAGTGGATGTGGTTTGATTTGCAGATTCAGCTTGAAGTACTGATGGCTACCAGTTAGACATTGCTTTGTAAAGAGAGGAAAATAGTTCCTCAGGGGTGGAGATTCATTGTATATTCGCAGTGAGAAACTGCTAATAAAGTATCTCTTAAGCAAGGTTGCTTAAGAGTGCTTAAGAGATCCCAGTATTGACTCATTGGGGTTCTGCTAAAGTACAAGAACGAAAAATATACACATACCAATACATGTTGCACTAATAGTTAAGGATAGCGCACTGTGATAGTAAGAGGGCTGACTAAAGTCAGGGCCAGATTATACTAGAAAAAATGTGTTCTCCCACTATTTCGGACATTCAAAGTGTTTAGAGTTGTTTCGAAAACCTGCATTGGAAGATGGAGTTATTGAGAAAGTTAGTTAGAAAGTTGTGGGGGGAGGTGGTTTTTGAAGCTATTCAACCATCCTACAAGCACTTCTGAATTGTTTGTCAAGGAGTTAGAAGAACTTTATTAGTCATTCTATTGTTCCATAAAAAAAAATTGGTTCACACAAAAACACTTTGAATTCTCTATGCTCTCTCTACGGTTCGTTTGTTCAGTAGATCTGAACAAATTATTACAGGGAGAATCAGTACAAGTAAAAACTTAAGCATTGAGTCTTTTAATGAAGAACAACAAAGAACAGGCTCTCTAGTCTGTGAGAAAAAGTTCACTTCCAAACTTGTCAGCAGAAATTGCCTTATGACCGACGTTTGCACGATGGCGCGAAAGGTCATGGTTTCCCATGGCACAGGTTAGCATGAGTCTCCCCACCCCTGTGAAAAAAATTTAATTATGTGATTTTTTATTTTGACAATGTAGAAATAAGCTTACATGGCTTTGTTTTGGCTGTACATGACAAAAGCATAGATCAGTTAAATGGGTTATGATGACATTTAGCAAGAAAAATCTTGTCTAACCTCCCTTGCTCAGACTAATATAGTATATAATATAATCTGTCTGTTTTCTTTGTCCTTGTTTGTCCATTAAACACAGCTCCCAATCTCAACTAGAAACTGAATGGAGCAGAATAAAAATATGCATCATCACACCTCCTATTAAATCATATCATCATCTGCATGCGCTCATAGCAGTGTGTAAATAACTGCTTTGAAATACTGACAAGAATTTTGGCTCCCTATTGTTGTTTGGTAATGTAAAACAGCAAACACTTGCCAGGGTATCCTGCTGTTCATTGTGTAACAAGCCAAGGCCCTGACAAACATAAGGTACCAGCTGGTCAGCATCCATTTCTACTGAAGTAATTTGCAAATGGAACCTGCTTCATGCTACACACACTGATATGTACACACACAAGTATGAAAGGGCCTGAAGCTGTTTCAATACACCCAGACCAGGGAGAACAGTTTTGAAGTCGTGCAGGTTTGAGATGTTAATGTTTTCCAGGTGGAATCTGAAATACATTGCATGCTTCAGATGATTCTATACCCGATCCAACGGATTCTGATGTTCATGCAGAGGCCAGAGGATGAAAGGAAGCAGAAAAGGGTATGAAGGGAGGAAAGCTGAAGAAGAATTAATTCAGTGGGAGTTACAGACAACCTAGTTTTCAGATCTTTGGCCAAAATGTTTTTGAATTTGAAGTTTCCCCGTGTCTTTTACATGCTGTAAAACTAGTTTGATAGTAGTCAGGAACCGACTTTCCTGGGCTGTAAGGATGAGAACCTAATTTTTATCACGTGTTTCTCTACAGGTGCACAGCAAAAGTTGCATATTAACAAAAGAGACAGTTGCTGAGTGTTTCTGGTGGGATTCAAACAGAGCTTTGGGCCATCAGAGTCTTTCATTAGAATGCTGATCTAGTCAAAATGCAAACCCTGGAAAACACAAACTTGGTGAAGAAGGGAAGGCTTGCCTTGTCAGGAGTTTACATTGATACACGAAAGAAGAGGGCAGTCTCTCTTCATTCTCTCTCTCTCCCTTTCTCTTTGTGTCTTCAATTGTTCTGCTCCGTGGCTTCATCAGCATTTTCCCTCCATTTGAAAGCGTGGGATTATGCAAGAGAAGCAGCATCAAATGATAGGTAACTCACCCACCCCTCCCCTCACTACCACCCCCTCTCTCTTGTCTTTAAGTCTCCCGGCTGCTGAGCATGTAAATCTGTGAAGCCTGTAAAAACACAACTCAACAGTCAAGTCACTCACTAACAGGCAGCGCTGTCAGCACACACACTCGATGGTTTTTGAAGTCAAGGTCGAATGTATGAAAACATACAGTAGTCCCTACAATGTGTGTGTGTGAAATATCGGCGGTTGAGTCGATACATAATGGAATGTTTCTAAGCCGCAGAAGAACCTTCAGGATACAATTGTCAGTTTTCACTGCAAAGCAGCAACATTGGAGCTATTGTGGGCTGAGGTTCTTGTGTATGAAAGCTGGGATGAAGTCAGCTGAGTGTTTGGTTATGACGCCCTGCACGGCTTTTCAGTGTGTGGGAGTGGCAATAAAATGAAAACGATTGACTACTTTTTTTCGCCTCCTGCTTCTGTATTCATCGTTGGAAAAATAGAAAGAATCCAGCTTCATTTTCAAAGAATCGTTTATCCATTGACAATGAACTACATTTAAACTGACAAATTGTGTTAGAGCATCATTGACCTCTTTGCGCTCTCACTAACTCCTTCTAGAACAAGATTAGAAAACGTCCAAAAAAATATGAGGAGGTGCAAATTGCACACTCCATTTTGTGCAAAGATGGAACAAATAATAAGCTCAAAAAATTGCCTCGACAACTTGATTACAAATGTATTTTTATGAAGAAGCGTCTATGTGTTTTGTAGTGGAGTGAAATCTTGCAAAAAAGCAGCACTCATAACATGACAACAATGGGACACAACATTTCAGTAAATCATTGCTAACACAGGATGTACTCTTAAAGGACTATCTGAAAGAGTCAATCAAATTGAAACCTTTTGACGCACTGTTCTTTATTGACCTATGACAGGACTTGTGTGGACAAAGTAAAGTTGTTTTTATTGACGGCGTGAGTCTTATGTGCAGTGCCCCAGAAACTCATCTGATGCTGTCAAGCTAAAGCACATTGATTATTGGGTGTCAGTGAGTGAACTGTCTCTGAACCTCTGTGTCTCATCTGAGGCGTTGTCGTCCTTTGAGTCATCATGCTGTTTCTATTTTCTACAGGAACTCACACTGTCCTTTTAGTTGATGAAATATCTCAGTCTCTGGCCTTTCAAGGATTCGGTTCAATATTTTCCAGACTGCAGAACTTTCTGATCCTAGGATTAAGGCTGGGTGCATTTCTGTGCCTTGCAGCCCTAGATCCAGCAAAACCTGTATTTTTCATTAAATTTTCATAGGTGATTTAATTATTCATTTGAATAACACTTGAGCTACTTTCCCATTAATCTTTTTCCTGAAATGAAGACAAGGATTGCCCACATTTCCCATTACATGATCAGTGTTTATTCCCCAGACAGTATTCTCTGGAATCTGTGTGTCCTAATTAGTGATAGCATTGAACCTATTAGTGATACAATGCAGGACCTCTTGTTTCATTGACAGCCTTTTTGATTATACCCATGGCATGCCAATAATCCATTAAACACATTGTTTACTTTGCCAATGCAAATAGATCCACTCTTACATCATATGTGTACGGTGATATATTTCGCCCCATTTAATAATGCTATTAAACTTTATTGTGCAATGAAAAGACTACTCACAGCCATTAGTGGCAGTGCAGGAAACCAAGTGTGCTGTAATTTGCACCACATTATCGCCTCCGCTGCATTATATTGTTTACATAATGACCAAACGTGTTGGACAGCTTAACACTTCGTGTTTAGATATATTAGGTAATATTCAACAATAAAGTTCTGAGTATGGATTTATAGTTACAGTTTTTATATTGATACAGTCACATTAGTTTCTATGTATACTTCTTTGGGAGTGAATATGCTTTTTCCCACTTGTTTTGCTGTTGCTATAAAATATGAAAAACTGTATGCTGCCACAACATGCTTAAATAAAGATACACTACAACGAGTAGTGGTTAATGAAATCCCTCAGTTGATTCCTGTACAGAGCCAAGAGATAAAATATAACATCCTCTTCCCATGCGTGAGTGTCACCCCGCATTACACTTCGATGGCTGCACAGCAAACCAAACATGTTCAAGTCATGCCTTGCAGCCTGCAAACAAATCTGCCCAGCAACATCTTATCCAAGGCATGACAGTTAAACAGGCGGGAAGTGCTGGTGAATGGATGGGTGTGTGTGCGTGTGGGTGGGTGGTCTCCAAGGCATGGACGCCAGAGAAGGAAGGTCGACGGCTGTGCGGGTCTGCAGCCCGTGGCACTATCTTGGAGAACACAAGTCAGAATGTAGCGTTGACAGAAAACTGATAGCAATGAAGCTCCCAACCTGATCTTGCATATGTCAGAGCTTGTGGGTGTGGCTGGATATTGTGGCAATTTTAGGCTACATTTATACCTTTGTGCTGATGTGAATGGGAAATGGATTGGACCCATATGTCTAGCATTGTCACATAAGAAAATGCTGTTTGAACATGTCGATTTTTAACGTCTTGTGACGCCCAGACTGTTAAGGCTTCCATTCAATTGGTTCGTGTAATAAATTTATTTTATATCAAAATACTGTGTGAAGTTTAAGGAGAAGGAGGAAGAACGCAGACATCAGTATCAGTTCTTTCTTATGTCCTCAGGCCTCCTCCCTCTGCTTGATGATGGGATTCACTGACTGCAGGAGGAGCGTCTGGTTGGTCTCAGCCAGCAGCTGAGTTTACATGAATTTGCCAAATTTTAAGGTATGTGGCAAACTAAGCTAAACAGCTAGACTACATGCAGACAGCTTTCATGTAAGCTACTTTTTAACAATTCACTATTACCCTAGCTAGCATTTCAGCATACAGCTTTATACATGTTTATGTGTGTTGAACAGGTGGACTGATTGGTTTTTACTCCATAAGGTTTTGTTGAACTTACTTAAGCATAGTTGTCATCAGCTCAAGTAATCTTCACCGTGGCCTTTCTGATCTGCTGTCCGTGTGTGCGTGATGTGGAGAAGCTCAGCTTTGACACAGAGAACAGGGGGCTGCAGTGTGATAATAAATTACACCAAAACATGTTTGTTTTTTCAGTTGGGCAAGTTATGAATATGGCTACAATTTTCAGACATGACAATGGATGGAATGCCAAGGGAAGGAGGGGGGAGGGGTAGGAAAGGGCAGGCCATGTGGGGGCAAGCAGTTGGTTCAGTCATGATAAGGAAAGCCAATACTGTAAGAGAGAGACAAAGAGTACAAGAGAGATAAAGACCTGTGATGACTTATTCCATAAAGGAGAGACTGGGAGGAGGGAGAATCCATGAACACACACACACACACACATCGATTTACTTGCAATGTGGTTGAAAGAGAAAAAGCGGTGGGTGAAAGGGAGAAAAGATGGGGTTTGTAGTGATGGACACTCATGGTGGATGTCCACATTATTGTTCTGGCAGAGCAATCTTCTCCAATCTTGGCAGTGCGTAATGGAGGCACGAGAGAAACCAGGTGCTGTTACCTTCTCCATTCAGAAATGCAGGCCCACATGCCAGACTGAATCGGATGAACCTTTTATTGTTTGGCCTGTACTCGGCTGGGTTGCTCCCGTAGGGCCTCGCTGTTTGCAGAAAACCCCCAAGGACAAGTAGGAGAAAAGAAAGAGTAGCTGTATAGAAAATAAATAACAGGACATGGAGACCATTTCAGTCATTTCCACAGGATTGAGTAATATTGCTAAAAAGAAGTCAGACAGGGCAAGAAGCATGAGCAGTCCATTGGCGGGTTTAGCTAACCTCAGTTTAGACTGACTTCCTTCATTTAAGTCTGACTTTGATTACCATATAGCATACTTCAAATACTTACATTCACATACAGTGTACAGTTGAAATACAGTTCTCCCTAAATTCCCTGAATCATGGCGTGTTACCAATATTTCAAGTCTGTTAACTTTAGATGTTACTTCCAAATAACGTGTCTAACTTTGTTATGGCAATGGGGCTTTTTCCAGAGCTCAGCAATGATTTTAGTGACTAGAATGTTATAACTGATAGAAATAATGGCTGTGTGAATAAAGATAAGACCGAATAACCCGGAATTGTCCTTTAAAGAAATTATTTTGTCCTCTATAACTTTCATGCCTCAATCAAACATGTAGATGGCTCTTAATTTGGCGATGCACTGTTAATAACACAGCGATTACGCATTCCTCATCACTCAGCCTGATTGCAAGCATTTCTCAAACGAAACAGAACACACACATACACATCCACGCAGAAACAAAACGGGAGTGAGACAAATAAAGAGCAGTGAGCCGGGTGGGGAGGGGTTTATAGCACACAGGGACTGGAGATCATCACATTAATAACCTCCTCTTTTATTAAGAAAACAGTATTATTGTGTTTGGTCATCCGAGCATGACAAAACAAGCCAATACACTGGCTGCTGCAGAGCTGATTATTGTCCATTATGTTTGTTTGGAGGACTTTGGTCAGACCCAAAAGGATTAGGGCTGATCTAGAGACTGAAAAAGGGGATTTGGAGAAGTGTGTGTGCGCTTGTGAGCATGTGTACAGAAACTGTTGCTGCAAAAGTGTGAAGCAAACACTTTGACTGTTTAGAACACGACTCTGAACAGGGAGCGTGGTGCCTCGTTGCCTGGTGACTCCGTTGCTAGCCGCATTGGCGATACAATAGCATAATGAAATCTCTTGCTGTTCCAACTCTCCAGGCTACGGCACAAACAGAGGAGGGGAAAAATACACTTGAGTTCATTGTAGCTCGTCAGATTACGGCTCACTTAATAACGCCTTTTCCTTGCCAGGGAATAATAGCTTGGGACATTTCACATGGAGAAAGAGGGAATTGTTCCCACCGGCACCTCCATTACCATAAAAGTTTTCACCGCTTTAGCATGTCATCATTTTTGATTGATCGCATCCAAACCTGACACAGACAAAGACAAGCTGATGTGTTAAGAAAAAAAAGATTCATTTTCGTCTCTGCGGTTCCAGGGGGCCACTGTGAAGATGGTTCACAGCATATGATAAGCCTCTGAAGGCCTCCTCCTCTGCGTTCTCGCCTGTCATTAGTGAAGAGGCCTTCTCCCAGAGGCAGGTCACCTCAAGAAAGGTGTGAGAAGAATCTATTACAGCCACTGTCTTGTTCCTTTTTCAGGGACAATCATAGACTCTGACCCCCCGTCATCTTCCTCCTCTCAGGCTGGCGGACGATGAACCTTTCTTTTTCCTAATATCCTCTCACCTTTCCTCGCTAAACTCTCCGCTCCACCTCACATTTTTGTCTCTTTTTCTCCGTGCCCACGCTTTTGTTCCCTAGCCTCCTACTCCCACTCTCTCTTCTCTCCTCTCACTTTTCTTTCACCTTTCTCTGCTTGTGTAAGGTGTCTGAGCCCAATTCGCTACACCAACCTGCCATCTTGACAATTACTGCAAGCGAGGACGACAACAGCAACAAGAGAAAATACATGATTGCCTAGATTCTGCAGGCTCTACAACAGAAGGTAGAGGAGATAGAGGGAGAAACAAAGACAGACAGCTGGTCATGTTTGGGAGGATTGAGGGGGGATTGTGTGTGTGTGTGTGTGTGTGTGTGTGTGTGTGTGTGTGTGTGTGTCTTTAAGGTTGTGTGTACATGTAAAAGCACACTCCCTGTGCTTCTAATTAGCTGATGTGTTCATTAGCTCTATCAAGAGATTAGATGTTCAGTCAATCAGGGCAGCAGACTGAAACACGACTGTTCTTTCTCTTGTGATTACACCGATGTTTAACTTGCTCGAGAAGCCCGAGACGTTCCTCTGATCATTGTTGCTGCTTCTTGCTACCACAGCTTCCCGTTCTGTTAAAAGAAATTAAAAGTCCAGGGTTAAAAAATCACTGTTTTCCTCCTTAACTTCTCTCACATCACCTTGGTAGCTATTTTTTTTCATGAAAGCCTGCACAGCCTTGTTTCCCTATCACACGTCATTCATAACCTTGAGGAACCAGGGAGAAGTAAGAGTCTCCCACCACTTAAATTCAAAAGAGGGATGTTTCAATAGCATTGGCAGAGGAAGAAAAAAAAGAGATGTGGCCCTCATGTATCCATGGTTACCTTGGTTTTATTGCTGTTTGTCTTGGGCAGCAGATGTAATAAAAGTACAGGGAGAAAAATGACAGGGTGTAACTGCAAAGGGTGTAACTGCAGAAGACGGCCCCACACACAGGTGTTGGGAGGGTATCATGAAGGTGGAACTGACCCGAAACTTTCTCTGATCTAAAACCCTTTCAAAGCTATCTGGTTTACAAGAGTCTCATTTGCCCTGATTGGTCTGCCCCTGAATGTGCACGTACATCATGTTTTAGTTTTCCAATTAAGATTCCGAGCTTCTGGACTCTCAGGTATGCTGTTAAAAAAAGGCCAAATGTAAAATTAAAAGTCTCTCACATCAGGCCCGGCCCGATTAGAGCAATAATGAAATATCGAGGTGGTCATGCACACGTAAAGGAGGAGAGGGCAAAGTGGAAGAAAGGGGAAGAAGGAGGGGAAAAAGGGAATGAGATGCAAAATGCCTGCCTACAGACCATGTGCAGGTGCAATGGACGTCGCTCATGTTGCGAGATGTCTTGCACAGTGAGCCATTTAGAGCACGCTCCCTTTATTTTGCGTCAGACAAGGAAAAGAAGTATCATTCCCATATTCTGTCACCTTCTTTATTTTTTTCTGTCATCTCTCTCCCTTTTTCCACCAAGGGCCAGAGTGTTAAATGAAATAAAGACAGGAATTCATTCACACCTCTGTGGTCCTGGCGGGGCAGCTGGGTAGGAAAGGCAGACACATTATCTCCCATAGTGTGGCCGCATCAGATAAATGGCCCACTGAGGCCTGGGTTAGTAGTTGATACACACACACACACACACACACACACACACTTTGCTTTGGCAAGGGAGGATTGAAATCTAAGGTGTTATTTCCCACTGAAATTATTTATAAGAGACATTTGGAGAAAATAGAGCTGAGAGGAAGGGTTGTGGGGGTTGCAGGAAGGAGATATCAAAGGGGTCCAGCAAATCCCCCCATACTCTTACTTTCTGTAAGGCTATTAATCATGGAGAAACTGCTTGAGCCCCACCTCCCTCTACATACACATACACGTGTGTGAGCGTGTGTTCCTAGCTCAGAGTAGAGGTGCGGGGAAAAAAGAGCCAAAAAAATAGACTGATTGAAAGAGAGGCAGGTTCACACAATTAACACATTGGCACATGAAAGCCTGTACTGTCACAACCGGCTGGTAGCCAGTTATTGTTCTTGAGCTGGCTCATCAGGGAGAGTGTTGCTTTTGCAGAAGGACACCCACGGGAGCCTCAGGAGAAAACGTGGTGATGACACAACCCCAGGGGGGCCATAACTTCCTGACTATTTTGCCACTGACAAGACATCTAATCCACAGAATGCTGTCAAGTACTGAACTGTTACATATATAAAATGGTACGGCTTTAAAAGTATTACTGTTAAGAGTAAGACTGTGCTGTCCTCACTTCAGAAGTTGTGTCTACTATCCTTGAATTACTCATTGACAATACATTATATAATGGATAATTAGAAGTTTACTGTATAGACAACTGAGATTTTTGACTGGTGAATAATCATCACCGACTGGTACAGTGCCACACAACCATCTTTTATGCATTTAATTAAATGGGAAGTACTGGATTGTGAGATTGTTTGCAAAATTATGCTATTCCATTAACACCACTGTTAAGTGTGTAAAATTCAGTTTTTTCCCCTATCAGTTTGGAGAATAGTTTAGCCTCAGTTGCCAGTGAAAATGAAAACAAGCCAGTGTGCAAATTCAGAACTCTGTGTGTTGTAAATGGGGAAAAATACAGCACTATAGTTTCTAAATTCATCCAAAACTGACCCAGAAATTAAAATATGAACATATTTTAACTGCATAACAGGATCTTTTATCTTTTGCTTCAGTTTCCATGCTACGTAGTGTTAGTTTTGTCAGCCATTTTAAAATTTAATCTTAGTCCTGTGTCAAATGTCCATTTTAGTTTTTCTCATATTATATTTAGTCTATTGTATACTTTTTTAAATCAAGTTTTAGTTGTCTAAAAGTCTGGGTTCTTTAGTCTGATTTTAGTCTAAAGAAAATCAAAACAATTTTAATCTAGTTTTAGTCATTAACCATCATTTTAGTCTTTTCTGACTAGTGTAATTTTGATTAGCATTTTGTCCAGTCTGCTCTAACCAAAATAGATATTTATCATTTTAGTCTTAATTTCAATCATCTCACATGTAGATAAAATGTTTTGTAAAATTTGAATGTTAGCTTTGTTTTCATTTTTATTGCAAAGGAGACATTAACTTACCTCAAAGTTTATGTCTTAACTTACCCTGGTTAGCCTCATAGTGTTTTTTTTCCAAAAATCTCCAGAAAATCTCAAAGCACAGGAAGAAAAACATGGTGATGAATGAACACACTGTTCAAGTGAAAATTTAGAGGGAGAAAATATGGCCTGTAGTATTTTGTTTCTTCGTTATACTGGCAAATAGAAGGAAAGATTTTTGTAATCTTTTTATTAATGAATTACATTTTAGTCTTGTCATTTTTCATCAACAATATTGCATGTTAACATAGTCACAGTCAGTGTTTAAGCACATTGTCTCCGTCTCGTTATCGTGTCCTTTTAGTCATTGATGAATATATTACGTTTAGTTTTGTCTGACGAAAGTAACACTAATGCTACAGAATTTTAAGTGAGTTGCTCTATGTTTCTTTCCAAAGTAGTGCTTGGTAGTTCTAGTTGACTTTTTCTACATTAGACATTTTCTAATGCAGTTACTCATGTTTGTACCCGGAGAGTTTACTTTCCATCCAAGCCTTGGGACTGTTACTACTAATCACGTACCATTGTCTATGCAGAACATTAACTGGACCTGTATTTATGGAACAATGGACACCTCAGACAGTTCCTCTCACTTTCCAACTGTTGTGAGAGAAGCAGGAACCCGCAACTGTTTTGCTGGATATGTTTTTGAGAGTTGCATCTGATAGTGCGACACTCATCAAGGCTAACGTCTGTCATCTCTCAGTCAGACTGAGTGTTCAAGATATTGGAGTGGAAAAGTGTCAGCCCAATTATTTAGCAGAGCCTGAGCAGGTGCCATTACCAGTGACTGCACTGATTTAAAACATCGCAGGCATGAGAGAATGAAATGTGTTGCTGCATCAAAATGTTTGAATCTGAACACTCGCACAAACTGCACAAAAATCACTCACGTCAATTCAAATAAGCTTTTGTCATTGACTCACCAAGATAAATTAGGATATTTTACTTTCAAATGACCTTGAGGAGGGAAAGTGAAAGACACAAGATGCTTTAAAAACCTCTCTTGATTCATTAAAAAGTCTGTCACCAGAGACAGGGGGGGTAATAGGATAAATCTGTGCTCTCAGTGTGTGTGTGTGTCACACAGCTGAGTGATTCCCTTCATGTCTCTGAGGGGTAATTAGCTCTAGTGTGGCCTGTTGTTGCTCTACAGGCCTCTTCAGTCCCGGGACTAGCATGGCTGTGTCATCAGAGCTTCGTCTGCGGGGAGACCAACATGCAGTGGACCTTACTCTGTAAAGCTTTAGGGTCACTAAAG
Organism: Lepomis gibbosus; assembly: GCA_029875015.1. NCBI lineage: Eukaryota > Metazoa > Chordata > Actinopteri > Centrarchiformes > Centrarchidae > Lepomis > Lepomis gibbosus. The sequence goes on from JAPMOB010223674.1 coordinate 25,117, forward strand.
CTTTACAGAGATCAGTCTGTCCGACCACACTCTTTATCTTTTATACTCCCTAGTGATGTTTTCACTAAGTAATATGTTATATATTCCAATTCGTTCTCTTCCCTTTCCTTTTTCCTTTCTCTTTCCATTTCTATCCATTCCTTTCTTTTTTCTTTTCTTTTCTCCCCTCTCTTTCTCTTAGTTCCTTCCTTTTTCCTCTCACCTTCATCTTTTTGCTGTTTATCTCTTTTGCTTTCCTTCCTTACCTTTTACTTACCCTTTCTCACCTTTCCTCCCCACCATTCCCTTTCTATTTCCTTCCCCTTTCTCCCTAGCTTCCTCTCCTTTGCTGTCCTCTATCTTCATATTTTACTTCTGTCCTCTGATTTCATTTCCTTTTCTTTCCTTTTCTCTCTCCCCTCCCTTTATTTTATTTTACTTTCTCTCCTTCCCCTGTCTTTCCCTTTCCTTTGCATTGGCCATTCTGTCAGGAAATCACAATCTCTCCTTCTCTAGCTTTCTTACCTTGACTTGTATTCTTTATCCATAGGAAAACCAGTGGTTGCTATATAACTTTTTTCATAATTTTCTCCATCATGTCCTCTTTTTCCATCTCTCCTTAATCTTTGCATGACTTCTGTCATTGATTTTCCACAAGGAGCATGAAGCCTATCAATACTTCTAGCTGAAGAATGAAATCAATCGATAACGCCCCTCAGTGAGTGGTTAAAAATGAGGGCCCAATGGTTTATTATTAAAAAGCCAGTAGCTAGCGTGCACTCACCCATCTCTTCATGTTCTGCTTGAGCCCGTGTTCACTAATGACTGTCTCATGACCTACCTCAATGTACTCGATCGATATCCTGCCTTATGTGCTTAAAAAGACAGTTTACAAGTAGAGAGAGTGCTGCAGTCGTCGACGTGCCATCCAAACAGAATGTGTTTTCTATGAGGTATGTTTGAAAATACTTAGTTGTCTGTAGATTAAGTAAGAATATATAATGTGAAATATTTGAGTGGCCACCATATTATTTGTTCCTGAAAGTAGAGCCACTCTTACAAATAATGCTAAGATCTGTCTTAACTTTTTAAAATACTTCTGGAAACTGACTGCCTTTCTCACAGCGAACAATGGCAACGCTCTGCCCTCCCTGCCTCCAACCAGTTCATCCTCCACACCTCCAGTTATTTACAAAATTGGTTTAACTTTTTGTTGACACAGTGGTTTATGTGAGGTTGGCATTTTCTTCTACTTCTGGTTACATAGTGCCAGCATTTTCTTCTGCTTCAGGCTGTCTGCTCAATTGCTTTCACCTCACCAGAAGTTCCCACTAATCACAATCACCAGTCACAGTATGGAGGCTCACAGAGGGCAAAAGTTGCATTATTGTGACAATAAAAATAAATCAACTGAAAAAGTGAGCCAGGTATCGAGAAACGAAAGGTGACCGACTCAGTTTTGATTTTGCTTTTTCCTTTTCTGGCTACAGTGCTAAAATATTGATGATGCCTCTTTGTGTGTTTTTAATCATCAAACATTACTCCTTGTACATCCATACACCAGCTCCATTAGTCTCTCCCTCAAGGGCATAGCTTTTGTTTCAACAGTGGAAGGGACACATATTCACTGATACCCCCTAGAAAATTTGGAGCATTAACCTCTTAATTCCTGCATTCTGGTGAATTTTCTGCATCATTTTCTGCCTTTTCTGCATTATTTTAGTGCAAATATCCATATTTATGAAAAGGGAAACACAAAATTCAGCTGGCATGGGACAATTCAAACTATTAAAACATAAGAATATATGCAGATGGCACCTATTCACATCCTTAGTGTGCTAGTAGTTGCTGGATATTGGTAGGGACATTGTCATTCTCTGCCCTTGCACTATGCCCTTGCACTCTCCTATCAGCCCATGGTATTGTTATGGAGTGGTTTCACACAGGTTCCATTTTGTATTGTCTGCCTTGTAATAGCTAATGCTGATAAACACCCAGGTCGAGCCCAACTTGAGCTGTAATTATTTTTTACAGTTGGAGATCTGACATGCACAGCCAGTGGTATACAGGTCAGCTGCCCTGCAGCTTGGTTAGCAGATGCCTGGAAATATTGGATATGCCATACTAGTTACAGCACTGGAACCTAGCATTTCAAGTGCATGCATGTTGTGATGAAGCAGAGTGGAGAAGGCTGAACAATTGATACCTCCTGTATACATCACATGAAATAGTATCAGGTGGGTGTAATTTTTAGGAGGACGAAACATTTACAGAAGACAAAGGTCCCTGAAATGTCTACAAGATTAGTTAAGATCCTCCTCACTCAGCTGCTTGAACTTCAGTATTCCCTTGAAATCATTGCAGATGTTCCTGATTGACTGGAATCTGGAAGTCAGCTGTGCATTGATACTGTCCAGTGCAATATAATACACAGAATTCCTAAATGTTACATCAGGAGTCTCCTGTGCATCTGACCTTCCTTCAGTGCGTTGGCGCATTCTCTGCTTGCCGTGGGGGAACTCAAGTAGGATACTTATTGCATCCGCTATGTTATAAGCGGTGTCGGGGTTAAAATTCAGAACATGTTCGCTATTATCATTAGCATCATCCTCTTTCTCACAGGTGATGAGTGGCTCCTTGGCTAAAAATAAAGTTAGCTGTAACATTAGCCTCCTGGCTATCGTTGGCCTCTTTAGCCTGACTGAGAGCAGCTTTCTGGGCTGACTGGAAAAAGTTTGTCAGTACATTTGGGTCCTTGCCAGCATCCTCTTTTTCTTCTCCTTTCTTTTCTGGCATCCCACTTTATGTGCAGGTCCTGGCATAGCAAGGAAATTCACTCCACAATTAGCTTGTAAATGCAGGTCACCTGAGCTGCAGAGCGCGTACAACAAAAAGTAGCCTACTCATACCATTCTCAGGAGAGGGGGGTTTCATTATGACTCAGGCTACGTTTTACTCAAGCAACATTAACTAAAATGCATTTTTTTTCTCACTTTCAAGAAATAGTGGTGCTATTTTGGTTCAAAATAAAATATGGTAACCTTTGCTTATTTTTAGGATGAACATGATAATTGCTGGACTGCATGGGCCCCCCTGGCGGCTGGGCCCCAGAAAATGTTCCCCTCTATACCCCCTTATGGGCAGTCTTGCATGTGACTCCCATACATTCCACACTCAAGACCTGCAGTAATAAAATACCTACTCAACGCGCCATTCCTCATCAGATCGTCTGTTAACACTAGTGGTACACATTATGGCCAAACATAAAACCTGCTAAGGACTTTTTGCTTTGCTTGTTCATTCTGAAATAGAAACGGAATGTTTTGTTCTTGTCGATGCCTCAAAGCTTGGTCTCGAATTGAGGAGCATTCTGTTTGTCGGCACCAGTCAGCTCACAGCGCATTACTGCCCGCTCACAGAGACTCTTAGCCTGGATTTCATTATTATACATTTTTTGAGTCTGTCAGTAAAACCACTGTTTTTGCTCCTACTCCAGCCTCTGTGTCTAGAATTGAGTCCTCAGTTCCTTCAGCCCTTAACAGGATTTGCTGCTTTTCTTTGTCATTTATGGCGAGTCTTTGGGTTTTGGGCTGCTGGTTGGACAAAAGAAGCAATTCGAAGTCATTACTTTGGTTCCGAGACTGTAGGAAATTGTGATGACTGTTTTTCACTTTTTTTTTACATTTTATAGACAAAACACTGAAATGGACTGTACTTGTATAGTGCCTTTCTATACTTCCTGATCACTCAAATCAACACTTACACACACTCATACATTGATAACATTGACTACCATAGAAGGGGCCAACTGCTTATTAGAAACAGAAACTAATACAATAATACAAATTGCTTCTTTTGTCCAACCATCCTCAATTATTTGATTAATCATGAAAATAACTGGCAGATTCATCGATTAAAATTCCAGCCCTACTGTGCGCTCCTATTATTGCTCTGTGTGAACATTAAACCTCATTAAAAATGTGTGAAACCCTTTCTGTGCTCCACCCCTTTGGACAGATGGTGTGGTCCTCCATTAGAATGTTATTTAGCTAATTATCAGGGCAGCACCCACTATCTACACCCCCACCTCCTGATTATTGCCAAACACACACACACACACATAAATAGGGACACTCCCTACTTTACTCCATGGTGTGCCTTGAGGGGAAAATGTCAATGATGCTGCTTTGCTAGTCAGAATCAACACGACACCAAAGGGAGCTTCTTCCTCGTGGAGAGAGAGCTTAGAGGACCCTGGGATGAGGGATGATGTGAACAGGAAGTAGGAAGATATTGGCCATCTGGTTGACCTTCTATGTACTGCTATTAATACTTAAAAAGTTCATCGTATTCAACCAAGCTAAAATAAAGTGGACGGACATTTACTGATGGACAAAGAGAATAATTCCCTCCACTGTGCAAAGGACATTTTAAAACTATAAATATGCACATATGCAATCCATCATTGCAATGGAAACAGGAATAATGGAATGATAAATGCTGCACATGTCAGCAGCACAGCATGAGAAATGGGTATGATCTATGAGTTTTCTTAATGGTTCCTGGTGAGGAGAGCGGCCGCATTGAGAACATATAAACACCTTCACAAAAACAAACGGAGAGGCTGTGAAATGATGGAGGAAAAACACGCTCCTGTCAATATGACATGTCTCATACAGACAAACAGACAGCTGACATTTCACACCACAGTCAGCAATCAAGTCATTGTTCATTAGCAGCACAAGGCTGAGGAAAAGGAAAAAACTGCATAATGGATTTGATGCCAGCACACACACACACACGTGCATCACTGCATGGACACACAGAATGCTATGGTCTCTGAAGACGACCCCAGATTGGGGATCCCCATCTCCCCTCACCCCCCTGCAGTGCGCAGAGAGAAAGAAGGGCTGTCCCACATCCAGACGGCTCTACATCCCTAATGAATGTGACATTTAGCTGATATTTACATGCCATGCATGATGCTGATTTAGCATGCCAAACACTAAGCCTCAGATTAAACAAAGCTTAGCAATTACACACAATCTATCATGCAAAGATTTACTACAGGTGACCCGTGCAGCTTAGCCAAGACATCCACTTAGTCCTGCCCCCACCCCCCAACCTTCATTAAAATGTTATACACACAAGTTATTTACATAGCAGTGAAGCAAAACACAGTATCTCTGCAGGGGGAACTTTCAATCCTTTCCATCTGCTCAGGTTGAAATTGCTCTGCTGACAAGAGGCAAAATATCAATCAGAAGTAATTTCTTCCTACTGCCTCGGTTGTCAGCGCTGCCGTCGCATGTTGACCCTCTGTCAAAAGACATTTGTTTACCATTTACATCACTCACTACACCGACTCCAAAACACCAGCAGCAAGAGACTATAAAGCAATGAGGGCATTTGTATGGCGAACCCCTCTTTGTGTCCCGCTCTTTCAGAAATGATTTCACCTCAGCAAAAACGGTAAACAAGGCCGCATACTGGAAAGGTAAATTATAAATGCCAACTGAAAGGCAGATAGACATGTGAGGTGATAGTGAGTGCTTTTTATATTAATCAGGTGACAGTGACTGTAAGGTCTGCCATCAACACCCATAATGGAGATGTTACCTGACTGACAGACAACTAGCGGCGACAGAAGCTCTTATATCAGCAGGGTTCCTCCCAGACAGACTTGTGAGGCTCGCTGGAGTGCTTGTCAAGGCTTTAACTGATGGGTATTAAAGGCTCCAGGAAAATGAATGTAATTTCATTTACCACAGTCTATGTGGATACGTCCATGTATATGTGTTATAGTTCTTCCGAGTGCAGACAACAACATTGCTGCCCCTCAAAAATGGCCTTCCTAACCTCACTGTTAAACAATCAGACACAGGATTTACATGGAGCCTTGGTTGAAATGTCAGGCCATTAATTGCCAGTATAAGGATTATTTCTCTTCCTTTTTCCTTCATTTTATAAACCTGAGGTCCAACAAGTTACTTTAATTGATTTCTCACTGGGTCACAGAGAAAGGAAGGCTTAAGGCCAGATGTGGTGACATTTGAAGTTAAAAGTCACACTGGTGGCAGCACATTCCACAGCAAAAAAGTTAATTCATCCAACACAACTGTGTGACATTATAAGGATCATGTGTTGAGAATAAGAAAATCGGCTGCCAGAATGTGATTTTTGTAAACAACATTCCCCTGGTAAAATGCTAAAATAGCTGTCATTATATCTGTTTATCAAATACAGAAAATAGACTTAGTATCAATTAGGCAAAAAGTGAGGTATAATCTTTTATTTTTCATGTTGATCCTTCTTTCTTTCTTCCAGATACACCTGTGTCCACTGTCATTTGTTTGTCTGCTTTCCCTGCGGCATCCCTCAGGTATATGTGAGTGAGTGGTGTGTGTATGTGTGTGCGTGTGTGTATCACACTTTCCAAGGTGTCTGGGAGCTGAGGGCCCATCTGTGGGCTTCCTCCTGAGCCTCTTGAGAGGGCCACAAAGGCTTCTAATTATCCCTGACCTTCTGGCTCTCCCTCTCTCTGCCTCCCACTCCGGGCCCCTGTGGCTCGCTCACGTCTCCTCTCTCCCCATGCACTTGTCCCTCGCTCTGTTTGCCCCCTCGCACGTTCAAAATAACCCCTCCACTTGGCTCCAGCAGCTAATTGCTGCCATTTCAGAGACAAAGACAATGTTTGGTGCAAGGCTATCCTCAAGGTCAGTCAAGGAGAAGGGCTCCAATAACACCTGCGTGTCTGTCAAGGCTTGGTGGGTGTTTGGAATCACATTGCTTTTGACAGGCACAACTCTTTGTTTCAAGGTGTTCCATTTGTGGAGAAAAGTGATGCTTCAAAACCTGTCATTAACAGCTAGTAAGACACAGAACAGGCAGGGGTGATGTGGATTGGACAGGATTGCTTTTTTTTTGCACAAACAATTATCAGTTTTGAGCTCAATTGTGTCTTTGCTTACTTACTTTGTATGAACACAATGCTTAATGATATCAAATTAGAAATGACAATTGAAAAGTGTATACGTCATACGTCAACTGTCTGCCACATTCCCTGTAGTAAAATACATTCTCCATCTTCGCTTAAAAAAATATCAAAGCATTTTGCATTTTAAGATAAGATAAGATACAATGATGTTAATAAACCATTAATACTAATTTGCTGTCGTAACAGCTCTGTCTCTTCTGGAAAGGTTTGCAAAAGATTCTTAGACCTGGCTGCTTGGATTTGCTCCTCAAGCCACAAGAACATAAGTGAGGTTGGTTAACTGATGTTGGGTGATAAGAGCTGGCTCACAGTTCCAGCTCATATCAGAGATGTTGGATGGGTTTGATGTCAGGACTCTGTGCAGGTCAGTCAAATTCTTCCGCACCAAGTTTGTGCATGGGTCTATTGTCATGATGGAACAGGAAAGGGCCTTTCCCAAATGTCCACATTGTTGGTAGCAGAGTACTGTATCATTGTATCATTGTGTGTCGTCTCGTCTCGATCTTGTAAACCCAATCTCGAATCTTTAAGTGTGGCTAAAAAAACTTAAAAGATATAATCTAAATTATTAAGCTACATACAAGATTTTCTTTTGCATTTCTTTTACCAGAGTTTTTGATGAAGGGGAAAATAATGGGGGTGAAATTTTAAAAAACCTTTAAAAAACTGAGTATTTTGGTGAAAATACCCAGTTTAAAAAGTATAGCATATCCTCAATACTGACACAAAGTACTCTGTAAATCAATATCAAGCATTTGGTTTAATACACACTACAATGAACATTTTTTACAATTGTATTGCAGTATCTCATTGTTAACCAAAGTTCATAAAATGTTTACTAATGAAAGGGAACTAACATTGCCCGGGTCTTGACAGCTGATGATGTATGGGTTTGGGACAAGGTGAATGCCATTTGTTTCTTCATGCGTGATACAGCCGCTCCAAGCAATCTTATTCAGTTTATGGTCATGGATGAATGGGGAAAGTGAACATGGGCGGTAATTAAGATCCTGGCTTATTGAATTTCACACTTTTCAAATTTAGATTTATCACCCAGTAAAAAGTGGCCTTGCTGTCTGCCTTGCCTCATTGTGAGGACGTTGAACCAAACAAACAGTGATTAGCACATAGAATAACTTTTCTAATTAGCCTTGAAGCATATATTTGCAAATGATTCTCAACGAGCTGTATTCAACATGTAACGTTTAAATGTTAACATGTATTTTCCACCTGACACAAACAATAGGGGAAATGTCTCTTTTTTTCATAATAGATAATTACTGTATAAAAAATGTCCAGTCAGTAATCTGACCTACAACATCACCATGGAGACTGTAATTATGTACATCCTGATGTGAGGGGTTGAAATAGACATGGGAGAAAGGGGGTGATGCTGAAAAGCATGTCAGTGAATATCAGAGCTTGAGCCCTGCAGTAAATAATGACTCCACTGCTGCACTCTGTCTCCTGCTGAAACCTTGCTGGTCTCTCGGAGAGAGTTGCCAAGGAAACAGTGAATGAAATAAATCTACAGTTTCATGTCAGAGGGTTGAGGGAGACTTGGAGAAGCAAGACAGGAGACCAGAGCAAATATTCAAATCTGTGTCCTGCATATGTGTACAACATACCAAATTGTGATAGGTGGAGAAGGAGCTGTGAGGCATTCTTCAAGAAAAATGTATTTTCTCTACGGGTAATACAGCTTGTTGCTCCCAAGTCATGGCATCGAGGAACAGAATACAAAACTGTGATGAAAAGCAATTTTGGGGCACATTTTGAAATACACTGGAACTGTAACTATTTTTCCTTGAACTCTACTTCTTTTCCCTGAAAACACAAACTGACATGGCAGAGGTGTGAGAAAAATGTGTTGTGAATCATGACAGCAAAACATGAAAACAAAAATACCCCTACTTTCAACCCGACTGAAAACCAGCAGCTGGGATAACAAACTGGTTTGCAGAGCCTTGTTAGCATCTTGTTTGTGTTCGGTCGGTGTATCTGTCAGTTATCTGGCTTCTGTTGTTTTATGTCCGTGTTTCTAATTGACAAGTTGAAAGCTGCTGCCCCCCTGTCCTTAATCCCCCCCACCAGCATTAATTAAACATCCCTCCCCTCTTCTAATTAACAGAGCATTACGAGAGCAACAAAATAAATCAGCGCTCTGCATACATCCAACTGATAATGTATTCCAAAGTATTTATCAGGCAAAACAATCCCCCTCTCTATCTCATGTAATTAGACACTGATCAAAGTATTGCTTGATTTGATAAGATAGAAAAAAGATTTACTGTATAAATTATCAGCAAAATAAATGCAAGTCTGGGTTATAGTCAGTCAACAAGAAGAATGTGAAAGAATTCCTAAAAATCTAAATTTAGGTTATGAAACACTGAGTGAAGGATGTATCTTTCAGGATTTCTTTTTCATGTATTTTTGTGGCCTCTGGTGTTGCGTCAAAGTATTTGGAAACTGACACAAACAATTTTCTAGTGGTGGACTTGGCTTTGAAGAATGGCTATTTGTGGCAACCAGCTCCAGCAGTGATCAAAGGCAGAAGCTCCCTCCATCCTTCACTGCAGCGATAGTTCTGTTGAATCACATTTGTAATTTGAGCGTTTGCGTAGGTGGGGCGCTCTCAAACACACAAGCGTGCAGACACTCACTTCTTTTGAAAGCCCACGGTTCTGCTTTAAAAGCTGTTTTAGCCTTAAACAGTGCATGAAGAAAGAAGTGTCACTTTCTGTCCACCCACCTCTTCACGTGGTGGGTCCTGAGTAGCCAAAAAATGTTTTTGTTCAGACCTCTGTATGGAAGATGTTGGATTTTTTGTTTGTGAATGACCGTGTGTTTTGATGGTTTAGGGTGTGAATGTGTGTGTTTGTGTGTTTGGCTTATATTCAGCATGTACATGTATTTGTTCTTTTTGCACCAATGTTGCCACTTTAGTTCCTTCAATTACACGCGTACACCTTGCCAGCAAAAGCCCAAGTTCATTCATAATGGATCAAGGGATGTTCTAGCTGCAAGTACTGGATCACCTCAGTTAGCAGGCCTCAAACAGCCCAGGCATGTCCTGGCACTTGTCCCAGCAAGGAACGGGGACCCCGGTGACATGGAAGGGGGGCTCAGGCAGCGCCGAGCTGCTCAAATATTGATCAGTGGAGCTGTCTTTGAGCTGGTTAGTCTCAACCAGTCACTCGCCTGTGGGACTCGGTGGTGGGTTGAAAAGGCCACACAACAAAGAAAGAAAGGACTCGCAGGCTTGTCAGAATCCTTCCACATTCCACTGGTAGATGCCACTGCTTCTATCGCAGCAGCAGTCCGCGGAGAGAGAGTGAGGAGAGCATCACCTTTGTATTGACATTCTTCTCAGTTCTGCTAGATGACGCATCCCTAAGGATGGACCCAGGGTGGATGGTTGATCAGTAGGGGTTAATAGGCCATACAAGACCACTGTGTCTGATTTCAGCGTTGTCTTACAGAATGCCACGTCTGCCACATATTATTTCTCTAATTTCAAAATCCGACTGGTAGTGTAATATTTATGGCATTTCAAATTCCTACCATAAGGCAGTATAAAATTACCTTTTTTTTTAACTCAAACTGACAAATTGCATAATTCCCCTTTCAATAATTTAAGTCTTGGAATATGAAATGTGAGATATGAATGGACCAACCTACAGGTGGAATATGAAATGTGAGATATGAATGGACCAACCTACAGGTGCTGATCGAACCCTCCTTGGGGATTATGAGGAAATCAGACATGAAAGTTGAGCCACGCTCCCTGGTGCTGAATGTTCCAAAAACTTCTTTGGCACTGCAACTCACCTGGCTGAGTCTATAATTAAACTCAACTTTTTGATGAGCTCTAACTTTTACTTCACCTAGGTAAGCTGTCCAGATGCCAGAGCCAATCTCGCTCGGACTCCTATCCATACTCTCAGATCCTATTTGGACGACTGCCATTGATTCCCTGCATGTCAACACAGCATCAGGTGCGTGGCTGTATTTCGACTCATCCTATGCCCAACTTGAATTTTCATCCTCACGACCGCAGGCTGCTGAGTGGCGACGGCTGGCCGAACATCGCGGCTCTGCCAGAATCCTGACACAGGCTGCAGATGCACAGAGTGACACAGGGTCCCCTCACCCTGCTGGCACGGGCCCCCGCCTGGCCATCTGGTGCCTCTAGAGCAGGTGCCAGTCACTCATCACACCCGCCCACTTGCCTGTATGCAAGACACGGCCCTCCACTGAGGCCTTCGGACCGACTTCACAGCTCCCACTCCCACCTCCTCACCTCCCTTTCGCTATCTGCTGCCCAGGACTGAGCCCATTGGGACACTGAAACGCCAACACGCTGTACTTGTTTAGAATCAGTTCAAACACATCATGGGGAGCTAGTCACTTGGCTTGTGCACAACAAACAGGGATGTTCAGAATAAGTGATGTGCGCTTAGACAGATTGTCACTTTGCCTGTTCGAGACAAAGAGGAATGTCGGGGGAATGCGCAACCAGGCAGCCAGTCACTTTGTCTTGTCTGTTCAGAGCAAACTGTTGAAGAGGAATAGATATGGCGCCAGGGCAGACAAGCTTATGTAGAAACCCTCATCAATCCTTCCTCTGTCAATCAATGTTGGGCTGAAAGAAATCTCCCGGTCACAGCAGAAGGGGGCAGAAGATGAAGGCGCTGATTTGACTGATGACATTTCAGTGGACATTAGCACTTTAGCCGTCTTTCGGTAAAACCCATCAATATGACCGCCTCTTTCTTATGGACAGGCAGCACTTTGCTCCAGTCCACATTTGTTCTGTCTTTCATTTCATTAACTCAGATGTCGGCTGAAATGAGCAGCTGTTTTTTGTTTGTTTGCTTGCTGACATTTCCTTAGACATGGACAATACATCAGAGCAGCCATAATCTCCGCCTATCTAAATGGCTTTTTTCTGAGAGGAGGCACCGCTCAAGATTTGACATAAGTTGCTACTAAATAGCATTAGCCCAACTTGTCACTGAACATTAGTGATTACAGTTGAAAAACTAAATGAAACTCTTCTAAACAAGGATGGATGACATCGGCATAGAAAAGGTCAAATAATTCAGTTTGTGGTTGTTTGGCTTTCAAACACGATACTTACATTTCATTTTCTGAAGGTCCTTTTGAAAGCTGATTGCAAATTTTACCGCTTTTTTTATTCATTGCCATGCTTTAGTTACAGACGTTTGCTTGGAAGTCTCCCAGCCACATCAAAACTTCTAAACAAACTAATTTGAGGCCAGATTGTAAACCCAGTCTCTCTGTTACACTCCATGGTGTGTTCTTTGGGTTGTGGGGAAAAGGTTGACATGAAGACAGATGTTGTTTGGGCTATGTAAATGCTGGAGTTGTTTAAGGGGTGAGCAGGAAGACAAAATGATAAATGCGTGTCAGTGAGGCGCAGCATCCCTCACACAGAAGTTTTCCTCACGAGCGGGAGGCTTATTGCCTTCGCTGTCTTCAAAGGGCCGCACCGTGCCAAGCGGCACGTTTTGGAAACCACAGTGGCTCTTATCTGAGAATTCCTAAGCACTTCCAGAGGTCCTGTCTATATTGCTGTCAGGAGTTTAATCATAAACTTGTGAAAGTCCATGTGGTCGATGGTGATCTAAGCTCTTTAGATAAGTCAGTATTCTAGGTTTTTTAGCACAGGAACTTTACCCTTGTGTAGCTGCATTATTACAGAAGCTTTTCAGTCTCCAGTCAGCTGGACTTGGATCATATCATAAAGCCTTTGAATGGCTTCACCATGCACACACATACAGATGCAGAACACACACCATGCTCAGCAGGAAACCCAGTGAAATATCAGCTTTCTGGTGCATGTTATTATCATTCTCTTTCTGCTGCTCTAACACCCTGGATATCTAAACTGCTCTTCTGAGACAAGCGAAAGGCACCGTATGCGCGCATATACACGGCAATGTCATGTCATAGGACTTCCTGTCCTCCCCTTCTTAGATAAAGGCAAGCCCAGATGAAAGCCCCAAAGAAAATATAACAGGAGGACACATTTGTTATGTGTGACAGCATCGGCATGAGAGGACAATAGAGACGCACGAGGAGCGCTCAAGAGGAGTATTCACAGCAAATGCGTTACTTCAGAAGGAGCACAAACACACCACTTGATTCATCACACCAGCAGCGTGCGTGCTTCTGAGCTCTTGAATCGGAGAAAAAAATGTAATCTTGGTAGAGTTTGGAGGGTGTTTGCATCATTGAGAAGACACTCAACCGACTGGGTAATGTGGAACAGTCAGGGCGAGTTACAGATTTCGCAGATCAAGTCATCAAAGTCAGATCAGGTTGAGCCGGATGAGTGGGAGGTGTTTGAGAAGTTGATATCAGTTTGCCATTACTTGAAGAAAATGTTATTCTGCATGAGTGTGATAAAATGGCTGATTCGCTGTTTCAGTTCAAAACCAGTGTCCTTCATTTTTGCAAATGTTTGACAAAGAATAAAAATGTGAACTAATGGGGAAACTTCAGCAATCTCACACTGAGGTGCAGGCGGTGGTGGCACGTTTCCTCTTGTTCAATACCCTTGAGGTGATTTATTACTTTCTTAATAAAAGCTCTTAACACAAAATCTGAAGTAAACAAAAAATTTTGTGTAATCGAAAGACTTCATGAATATCACGGATGCAGAACACCCCTGACACACACACACACACACACACCACCTCTCCCACCCCCATGAACAGTTTATTGAGCGTTAGGTTATACATTGTGGACATAGTGAAGGGCAACATTTTTGCTTGTTGGCCAAGTTGTTATCTTATCGGATGTGATTTGTGTGTTTGCGTCGGGTAGAACTTATTAAGCACTGTGAAGTGTTAATGAAAAGTAAGGAACAATAACTGCACACAGATTACAGGTGCTAACAGTTTGAGGAGTGAAGAGTAGACTGCCACTTACTGCAATATGGATCATTCACTGAGTATGCTGATGCAGTAGAAAGGGTGCATGCTGGAGAGAACACTTGGATGAGTTTGTTTAATTCATCATTCATGTAGATTGCTGCAGATTAATTGATCTGTCAGAACAGAACATTCATCATTCATTCAACAACTATTTTTCTAATCAACGCATTTTTTTTAAATAATTGCTAGATTTTTTGGGGGATATTCATTGTTAACTTTTTTGCTGATAGATAGATGAGAACATTAATGCCACTCTATAATATGAAACCAGCGGCTGCTCAGCTTAGTGTAGCATACAGACTGGAAACAGAGGGAAACAGCTAGCCTTGTTCTGTCCGAAGGCAACAAAATCCACCTACCTCCTGCCTTTAACCTCTACAGGCTCTTAGACGTCTTTCACCCATGTCAGCAGCCACAACCCCATCATGGAGTCTCTGCTGCATTTCCCAGAACCCAGAACCTCACAGTGGCAAAAAAGAGTGCATCACTCCAGAAAGTTACTTAACTAAGATAAGTTAACTTACAGTAGCTTCATTTTTACTGCGTGAACCCGTTCTCACTCCCAGGCTGTCACATATGGACGCATGGTCACGACCTGTTGGCATCAGATCACATCGCACTGGGGAAAGCTCTCTAGTGTCACTTATGAAATCTAAAGTTCGGTGTAGGATATGTAACAGAGAAGTCCGAGTAAAGAGGTGGTTGAGGTGGACGGTGGGTGAGAAACATGACTTTTAACCACAAGGCCGGTGGCTGTTTCCCGAAAGTTTTTATTTAAGTTTCGTAAGTTATACAAGCAACGCTACTTAACTCACTTAAGTTAACTTATGAAAGTAACATAGTAACTAGAACTAGTTAGAATTTGCTACTTTTCTTTGCTTTTCTTTTCTAAAACAGTACGTTACAATAAAAAAGGTCTTTTGACAAAATATTCTTAAATCAGGGCACATGAGGCAAGCAAGGTGACTCGAGCAAGTTTTTACTTGCGGTGTCATTAAAGTGAGGGCATGACAGTAATTTCTCCAACTAAAATATATACATGTATTTCAGGATGCGGTGCATCCCTGATTGCCCTCGATGTGGGGTAAGTTAAGCCACATGGGGATAAGAGACGTCAATGTAATTTTAATATGCCAACGATGTCGGTTCACAATTTTTCATTCCACTTAGATCATGAAACATTGCAGCTAGTTTTTTGTTTTAGGCTAATAGTTGTTACCAGTATATTGCTTTAAAGTCATCCTGTTGATCTCCATGTCCCTTGCCACCTGATGTATGGACTTAAAGCCTTGTCTGTCTTCCATTTATAGAGGCAAGGCTTGATGGTTTCTGGTTTAAAATCCATGTCACATCATTTGGGTGATCAAATGAACGAATGCAATGTAGATTTACAGGAAATTAGCTGACTCATCTTCCTGCAGGTTCGGTATTTGTATAGTGCCTTTCTAGTCTTTTCGACCACTCAAAACACTTTTACACTACGGCCACGTCCACACGAAGCCCGTGCGTTCCCTATCCGATATTTTTTTTCTATCCGTCACAAGAAATATCTGCGTACACACGAAACCACTGAAACCGACTGAGACCGACTGAAAACGGTGTAGTATATATGCCAGACCAGTATGGGGCGCTGTAATTCTGGCACAGAGATACACTATACACGGAGAAGAAGACTTTGAGCATGCGCATAACCTTGCGCCTTACGTGAGAAGCAGCCGACACATGATGTGATGACATCATCATTTCACAAAATATACGGATTGGCTGTACACACGAAACCGCAAGGGTGTCGTTTTCAGATTTATCCACTTTGGGCCCCGGTTTCAAAAAAGAGCGGTTGCACTCTCCCAAAACGCCGGATCCGTGTGGACGAAACGCCAATACGATAAAAAATGTATGCGTATACGGCGAAACGCGTCT
>JAPMOB010223683.1:0-24288 GCA_029875015.1 Lepomis gibbosus
TGCACCTACGATGACAATTTCAGACCCCTCCATGATTTCTAAGTGGGAGAACTTGCAAAATAGCAGGGTGTTTAAATACTATTTTCCTCACTGTATATATATATTTACGGTCTCAGTCTTGACAGAAACCAAACATTAGTATTTGTTGGAGGTTATCAAACAGGACTACATCACATCACGGGTGTTTCTGTTATCCATCCTTTTAAGGTCAAGACTACAGGTGACATCTGTCACTCGCACATACCCATCAAAGCATTTTCCACATGAACCAAAGTGACCACGCAAACCAAATGACATTAACCTTAATATAGGATGTTTGCCATTTTAACTGCAGCCAAATGGAACATGCTGAAACAGGTGTGTTTCTGACTAATATGTCTAGTTGTGACTTACTTGCAGCCTCGATGAACCTCGGGTAAGCATCGTATGAAATGACGGGAACAGGCAAATCCCTTAGGTACAGTTTCAGTGCGCCTGCTATGATATTGATGTCTTCATAGGCATTCCCTGAGATGTCTGTCTTCTCGCCATCTGTGAGGATGTGAGATGGAGTAAAGGAGACAAGATGAAGAGAAAGAGAGTTTTCACACTGACACCAGCACTTTCACACCACTGTGTGAATTGAGGAATAAAGAGACTGTTTTACTGTGGGTGGAAAAACTGAATCTTCTCTTGCTCTGTATTTTGCAAAGTAGCTGTTATCATCCGCTTGGCCTGTTTTATTCTGACTTTCCCTCAGTTATGCATTGCTTTCCAGAGAGGCCATGGCCTACTTGTGCTGGCAGACTGAACATCACAGTGCTGTGAGCTGGAATGACACTCTGTCATGGATGATCTCCCACATGCGGATCTGGCTAAGAGTTTAGCTCACTGCTGCAGGGTTTTTCTTACAGTTAAAATTCACACTGCACTGGGCCAAGACAGCCTCATTCTCACTGAGTCTATTACGGAATCCCAACACAGCGTAAGAGTTTGTAATGTTTAAGGCAGTGAGAGTACATCCATGGTTTGTATCCCCTAAGGTCCCCTTGTCTGTCCATACTGTGAAACCCTGTGTGAGAGGGACATGTCAGGATAGGATCTGCACTCCCAGATGGACAGTAATCCTCCACAAATGTGCCACTTTCTCATTAATTTGAAATGTTGCGTGTGTCTTATGTACATAAGAAAACACAGTGTCAATTGTCATGTTTTGAGCTGACAGAAATCCATGAATCAGTTACCACAAGAAGAACTAAAGGCATGCATACCTTTGTCAAAAGCCATCTTGACTTCTTCCACTGAATCACTGAACCCAGATATTCTGTAGAGGCCTTCAGACTTCAGTCCTTCAGGAACAAACATGGAATAAACAACCTTTCAGACATTGTCAGGGCTGTCATGAGTAATGTAGAAATATTCGCCAGCATATATCTCCTTGGGTAATTTAGGAAATGCCATTAAACACTCTTAAATATGCATAAGAAATTAAGGATAAAATGTCCACAATGTCACACAATCGAACAACATGGGCAGATGCAAATCGTTTTCTGCATCACCGGGCAAAATAATAAAGACATAAATCAAACTTAGCTACAGAAATATATTAGAGGGCAGACAATGTGGGAGCAATCAGTTTCCTACATAGTTGAATGATTTAACTGAAATGCAATCAAATAAGGCAGCAGGAAACAGAGTAATGTATTCATCATTATGCATTTACAATTACACTCATCACCCCCCTCCCCACACCCCCAGCCCAAAAAATATTAAGTCAGTTAGTAATCAGATTTTTAATTCCTCAAACTAAGTACTTCATATTATAGATCGCTTACTATAAAATTAGAGCAAGGATGTTTTCAAGCAGCATTATAAATACAGTAAAGATGATCCATAAAGGTAATTTCATCTGGCATTTTAAAAGTTTTTTTTTGGAAAGACTTAAAAATGTTTTCTGCATAATATCAGCTGAAAATGTTAACATGCATTTGTTTAAGTAATTAAATTTAGTGTTATTTAATTTTGACCTGACCTTAATTGGCTGTATTAGAATAAATACTTAATGTCTTCATGGAAGCAAAGGAAGGTGAAAAGAGTTTGGATCTTGGAATATTTATTTATGAAACGGAATACTTAATATTGAAATTGAAATTCATTAATCACTTAAATCTTGGCTTTGGAACACATAATTTGAAAAACATCTATCTGAATGTGGATTGTATAACTCTTTTCACTATTTTAAAGAGGGTCATTTATTCAATTTCCAAAGCTTGATATTATCATTAGTTTATATGTTTCATTGATACAAGATTTATGTGTCCAATATCCAAGTTGCTTGGGTTCAAGTGTCTCAAATTGGCTTGGTTAAATTTAGACACCCAATTTAAGATTAATAATCATTTGAGTTCACCAGAGCTCTGTCATATCTGAAAAAGAAGTTTAGTAGATAGAAAGGAATCAATCGATTGAAATCCATATAATTTTGTCAACATGATAAAAATAGCAGAAATATTTTGAAAACTTGAAACAACCATCTCGACATTCAGAGAAATCACTCCACATACATTCAGATATATTGATATTTCAATGACATATCTTCAGTTTAACTTTCAACATTAAGTATTCAGTAGTGACTAAAATTCACAGTTTATTCAGTTGATTAGAAGAATTTAATTATTCTGGCAGTTCTTTGCTTCCATAATCCTTCAATGGAAAGCCTCTGGTCAGTCAATTATTGTCAGGATATCAGAGTCTAGTTTTATAGCTGTTAGGGCTTAAAATGAATCCAATTAGTATTTAAATGAATCTGCATTTATCACATTTACATCTTGTGGGGGAAAAGTCTTAAACTGAGCTACACATTTAAAATACACACACACACACACGTCTTAAACTGACCTCTTGACTCAATCTCTCTTATGCACATGTCCACCACCATGGGTCGCGCTGTGTTATAAGCTTTCACCAGGGTTGTGAGGTCACAGCTGTAGACTTTACGGATGTGTCTCAGGTCTGGCTTGCAGTCGTTGGGCACCAAAGATGAGCACTGTTTATGGACGTTCAAACCACAATCTACAGAGAGAGACATAGAGCAGGTTTAGTAAATTAATGAATGGCAAGCTCAAAATTTATTGCACTGTAACATTTATCAACCAGAATGCAAAATCGACAGATTAATTTCTTGTAGTCTTGTCCTTAAAAGTGGCGTGCTATTCATATGCCATTCCATAATATCACATTGTCCTGTCATTTTAACTCTGAACTATGGACCAGTATGTAAATTCCCATTCAACATCAGGGTCATTTGGATTTGGTTGGCTGGTTTCATGTGTTTTGGCTCAAAGAAGAGCGTTAATTCCCTTGGTCAATATTTGCCCCCTTAATGTCACAAGACTACTGAAGAGCGCTCTCTCTCTCTCTGCCACACATCGTATTAGAGTCACCTTGAGCACTGAATGGATCCAAAGTCACCTCTAGAAGGTCATTTATTTAATAAAGACAGTCAAACAAAACAATGATAAAGAGGACATTAATTATATGAAATATCTGTGTGTGAATTCAGAACAAAACAGGCAAAATTAATTTGATAATTATTATGCAGAAATTCTGGTTTAGATTTTTTCTCCTATATGATATTATCAGACATAGAATGACCCTCACTGGGTGTTCAAATAGCATATTAGTCACAATGTCAGTGTAAGTATCCCACATCGCGTTTTGTCTTCAGTAAATGTGGCCTGAGGCACAGCTGTTTCAGGGCAGGATTCACCTTGTCTGGAACAGAGGAGCCTGTGGAGAGCAGATGCAGAGAGAACTGCAGCTCTGCTTTGTAACAGAGACGCATGGAGGGAATTAGGCGAACAGAGAAAAACGCTGTGGCCCGGAGGAGAGATAGTCAGCGCTGCTGCATGCTCTATTCTTTTCCAAAGCCAAGCTCACACACAATGGCAGCGGAAGCAGCAATTGAGCCGCTGCAGGCTACACTAGACCTAGTTTCCCAGACTAAAATGGGACAGCTCTTCAAGCTCTTAGATCTTTTGAGCCGTCTCCATGCTCTAAAAGGTTTTTTTAGACAAATACCATGTGCATTTTGATTCCAAAAACATAAAAAACATACTATTTTGACTCCTCAGAAGAATTGCTACTTTTTAATTGTAAATAAAAAACATTTCTGAAAGCCTACGCTTCTGGAGGACCTCAGACAATATTTATATTAACATGGGTCCCTGGAGAAATTCAAGCAGCCTGCATTTATATGCATTGATGCAGAAAAGTAATTACCTTAAGAGATTATTCTCTTAAGAATATGAGACAGGCAGTATAATAGAGGAGGGCCTGTCATCAGACACAACTCTGAGATCCTGTTGTCCATGTGAGTATGTTGATGGCCCTGAGTCCCAGGTGGGGCGGGTGAGGGTGAAGATGGAGCCCAAGGGACGCCAGGAGCCTGGAGACAGGGGATGCTGCTTTACTGCACTGTCAGCTCTGTCTCTGTTGCTATGGGGAGGAGGCTGCTACTCAGTTTTGGTTATTGGGCTCTGAGAAGAGGTTTAATGGTAGCTGGTTACTAATTTCTAATGAGCACATTATCACCACATCTACCAGCAGAGTTACCAGTTGAAACCGGTTCCTTTCTGACTGGAACTTAAAACAAAAAGCACCATTGATATTTGTTGGATGTTTGGGTTTTTCTACCGTGCATTTAAGTTAAATAGGGGTTGAGCTGCTTGACCTAGCTCTTTGGTTGAAGCCGGTGAATTTTAATGTGTGTAGAAACAGAGCTCCTTCCCCACGCTCCCAGCTCTGCTCCTCATTAAAGAGACATGCCAGCTTTGTTTTCCTTCATGGGCATGATGGGATGAGGCTGGGGGGCGTACTCTGATGAGGAAATGTGGCACAACAAGCACAAGCAGAGGCTGGCTTTCTGGCACTCAGCCAAAAACAGTTCACACATACAAAAAGAAAAGGGGGTGGGAGGACATTTTTTTTGGTATGCAAATGTAAGCATCATGTGAGACTTTGCTGCCCTAGATTCTGGTAGCTGTGGTCGAGTCTGAAGGAATGGCGATATAAGTGTTCATAAAGATTGGCTCCAAACACATGTGCCTTTCTTTCAATTGTTGTTTCAAAACCAGGACATTAATAATTAACGTCAAAACTCCCACAGATGTATGTGACATACTTTGTTTCATCAATAAAACATCAAAGACACACATCAGACCCTATTATAGCACCATACTCGGAAAGGAATGTGAAAGGAATTCTAACAGCTGCAGTGAGATAAAAATCTCTTCAGTGTAGGAAAAAGTGGCAAAAGTGACAAGAAAAGCGGCAAATATAACATTTACCTCACAACAACAGCACTCAATGTGTGTATGTTACATCTCTCACAGAAAGTTAAGGAACCTTTTTTAAGCTAACACTGTGGAGCACATATAGTGACAAAATACATTCAGAAAAATACAAAGAACCATGCTTTAAACACATTATTTTGTCAGCAACTGTTGGGTGTTTACTGGGTCATAATGCAGCAAATGTTTATCATGGACGTGGAAACACATATAGCCTTTGTTATTGAAATAATGACAACATGATGTGAATGGCAGCCAAGCCCTGAGCTAAAACAACAAATCTCGTCATTATTTCCAAAAAGAATATAGAGCTATTTTGTGGAATAATCATTCAGCAGAGACCGAGTCAAAACTAATTTTTCTGCTTGTTTGAACTGATTATGCCATTCACAAACCAAGTGAGGAAAAAATAGGTTAAAAAATAAGGTTTTCACATTGTGTGAAGTATCTGTTACATCATAGCTATAGCGCCCTCATTTCACTCTATTGTACAACCCTTAATCCGCAAACTACTGTTGGGATTTTAGATTAAAACTCAATAATCCAGCTTCAACTCCAGATGCACTATAAACCAAGTAACCCATATACAGTAATGCTCATTTTGTACACCATGAATGTAACGAGAGAATGCTGTGAAGTGATAAAGCTGTTTATATAAGACTGTGTTAATGTAGCCTGAGAACAAGATTTACCTGCACATTTGACCCCCTGAGCCATCAGTCCCCACATGAAGCTGGCACAGTGTTCACACCAGTGAGGCCCCCGAAAGGTATGGACCTGCAACAGAGAGGAGGACAGTGAGAGACATTAGTGATGAAGTGCAATGACAAGAAAGAGAGAGAGAGAACTGTGGGGAGTTGCATCCATTTACTCCATAGACACCCCATGCTCTTCTTTAGCCAGGCAGGAGACCTGTAACTGCTGCCACCTTAAATGAGGCAGAGGAGGAGGACTGTCTGCGGGTGGAGGAGGATTGTTGTTCAAACAGACCCTCAAACTGACAATAGTGAGGTGGGTGCAGCGGTGGTGACTCTGAGCAGGGGAGGTATTGCCATCATGGCACAGTAGGATTTGACACTTTGCCAGATTGTCAGGGCAACTCACTATGGAAACAGTAGAAGGCCACCTTGCTTGTGCAGGAAAGGGAGCCCCCACGCTGCCCAGCCAGCCAGTCACGCTGCCACAGCCCAGCCAGTCAGGGAATTCTCTGGGAGCAGAAACAAGCCACATTTCTCCCTGTTTTCCTTGTATTCATTCAGCAGCACATACCAGGCCAGCTGTTTTGGAAAATAATTGTTAGTTTGTGGTGGGCATAGCACTGTGCAGGCGATTACTGTGTTAAAAATATAATAATATTAGCTCATGTTCACCTAAGAAGCTTTTGACAGTTAGCCATCATTGAAGCTTATCCAAAACACCTGGAGTGATGTCATTTCTTTAGGTGTCTTTTCTTGTTTACAGAATCTTAGGACTATAAATTGACATATAGACTAATCAATTGATGCTGTTATCGACTTCTGTGATCGTATAATTATTTTTTGTTTAGTCGGTGAAACGCACTGTATCATGCCCATTTATATGCAAGGAAATGTCTAAACACAGGCTGTGAATGCGTTTACTTGAAGTAATTCATTTAAGAGGCTTGGAATGAAAATAGAGGAGTCAAACTATGGTGTTGCTTTAGTCCCCAGATAATCATATTTAATCATTCAGACAAGAAAAACATTTAGAACATGTGTTTTCAGTCTTGGTCTTTACCAGAAAGAAAGAGATAAACATAATAAATTGTGGCCTTTAATTGTCCAAGCTCTTAATTTGGAAAGTTTGACAATGAAAGTTTTATTTTAGCGCTCAGATGTTGTTAGATTTTATTTATACATTAATGCATTAAAGTCCTCTTCGTTATGAATCCACTGAAATCATCCATTATCCATTAGTTGTGGGGGGTTTTAATACAGAAACTAAAATGATGAAATGCAACATTCAGCAATACAAGAGGACAAGCCAGCAGAAAGAGATTGTACGCATCAGCAGTTTAAAAGCCTTGAAGGTACTACTTCACCTGCTGCTCTCCATCCCATTAACCAGTCAAACAAGGAGAGCGAGCCTGAGCCAAGTAGGGATACACTCCTCCACTGTTTCCCCTCTCCATCGGCCTAATCTCTCCATCTGGTGCTCAAACTAACAGCAGTGGTCCACAGACCACTCAACAGATTTTCTTTTGATATAGGCTCACTGGACAGACCAAAACAGCTCTGTTTTTCATCCGCTCTCCCCCCTCCTGCCGGTTCTCACAAGGTAAGCAAGAGAAGCAGCCTTCTGGCCACACATGATGAAATTAAAGCATCGTTTCGGAGATGTAGCAGCTGACAGGAGTTTGTTGATTTGAGTCTCACCTTGAAGTTGTGGACTTTCTCAGATTTGGGTGTCCGCTCACTCTCCTTCAGTGTGGCTCTGCGGACCAGTGAGGTGAGCTGGGAATAGGCGAATAGTTTAAGTGGCTGCCAGAAAGTGGCTGGAGGTTTCTGTGGCCCCATCCTCATCCCCAGAGCTGCCGCCAGAATATCCTCCTGATTGGCCTCTCGCTTGGCCTTTTGCACAAGGGACTTTTCTTCCTTGTGAACCTCGTAGGACTCTCTAGATGGCATTCTGGTGCTGCAGTCTCCCAAACCAGCTGAAGGAACAAACCCAGTGTAAAAGTCCCCAAAAATGAAGGGTGAACCTTTTTGATGCTCAGAGGAAGTCTATCTCAAATGAGGTTACTTGCATTGTCCCAATTAAATAGAGACATCACATACAAGAAATTGCAAATTTAAATGATAAAAAAATAGTCTGGAAATTGTTTAAAAGAGTCCAAAAGGGGAAAAATGTGGTCCCTATTAAATCCTCTCACAGCACTGACAGTAGATCAAGTGGAGCCTCTGTGACAGGAGTGCCAGGTTTTATACAAAAGAGGAGCAGCCCTGGGTGCTCATGTGGTTCTTTGGGAACGTGTATGCAGATGAGCTGAGTGGTCGCACTAATCCTCTCCTCCCTGTGCAGAGCTGATATTCTCCCTGGAACAGAGACAGCGCACTGTTGTGTACGGATGCTGCCAGGGTGGGCAGAGCGAGGGGGAGGAGTACAGGGTAGTAGTCACAGAAGATTAAATGGATCCCACCAGCCAATCACAGCATGGATACACCAGCTTTATAGTAGACACTACCCCGCCCCCCACACAACCGTCTCCATCAGATATCCAAGCAGGGGAGCCGGGGATGAAATGAGAGTGGGATGATAATGAGCAATGAATGAGTCATGCATCGAGAGTGGGTTGCTGCCTGCAGAACTTGCGGCAGCAGTGGGCCGTTAGAGAGGAGCTATTTTCAAAATCATGTTGCCACAGAAACTGGTCATGACTGGGACCACAAAGAGGAAAAACACAAAAGCACCAAGCATGCAAGCAAAATATGAGATTATTGATATAAATGCACACTTTAAAACAAAGTGATGCTCTGGGTTTCTAACACATAAAATGAATTTCATATTCAACATTAAGCATTTGAACTGAAAAATCAAAACATTTTAACCCTCAAAAAATAATTCTGTTTCTGTAAGAGCACTGCTTATAACAATCCAACAATCCATCCACACTTTCCAAATTAACATAGTTATTCACCAAAAACAGATTAAAATCTCCTGCCAGTGTCTTCTTGAGTAGATTCACCAATTTCATGTTTCGTTTTTATTAATC
The DNA here is from genome assembly GCA_029875015.1 of Lepomis gibbosus. Taxonomy (NCBI): domain Eukaryota; kingdom Metazoa; phylum Chordata; class Actinopteri; order Centrarchiformes; family Centrarchidae; genus Lepomis; species Lepomis gibbosus. The sequence goes on from JAPMOB010223683.1 coordinate 9,064, forward strand.
TTTTATTTATTATTATAATTATATGACACACACTGAATTGCTTATGATTATATTGCTTTTGGTTATGAAATATTCTGTATGTCCTTGCAGTTCATAACATACAGTTCAATAATTTGTATTGCAAATCAATAACTACTACTAGCAATTTATTTCATCTTCTTACATCATGGTAATATATACAATAAAGAATTAAACAACATATGTCTGTAGCAGACTTGAGATCTGAAAGCTGGGAGCCATTTCTTTCTTTGCAGTCTTTGTCTGAATGTTGATTTCCTTGAGGTTAACACTGGTGGAAAGGATGTGTTGCGTGTATGCAAATGAAGTATCAAATATAGCATTATGATAGCGACGTGGGAGAACGGACCCGCAACCTTCTTCTGTAATTCACACTGCAAGTCAAATGTGATTATGTTCCCACGTCTCAGAGTCTAATTCAGACTCAGCCGTTAGAGTGCAGCCTTCTCACCTTTAACAGAGGGCGGATGAAGAGGAAGTGACTGTACAGACTCTCCTTCGGAAATCAATGAGAACTGTTATTGCTCCTGCTGCCTCCTCCTCAGCAGAGAGGTATCAAAAATGAGAGTATGCACAGCGGAGAGGAGCAGAAAACAGGGGCTTTGAAGATCAGTGTACTTATGTAGAATGGCATCCCAAACTGGGGTGTCTGGCAGGGTACAGATCACAACATGAAAGACGTGAAACAGAGGGCCTCCCGTGCAGCTCTGCTCTCACAAGCTCAGGGAAAAATCTCTGCTTAGGAGGGTACCTGAGAGTGGTATAGATAAAAGACAGTAAGGGCCTTTTATATGCACCAGTCCATCCTCTCAGACCCTGAGCACTTTGGAGGGTTTTGCAGGCGTAATTGCGTTGCCATGCTGTTAAGTGTAGAACGAGCGTCTGACTCCCAGGATGTGGTTTCCTTTGAACGCAGCTCTAATTGACACTGATTGATTTGCTTGTTTCTCAAACATGCCCAGAGATGGGACTCTTGAGGATGGATACCTTACAGTATCTTTTCCATCTTTGTGTTGTCCATCTGTGTCCAGTCTGGTCATCCGAGCTTTGGTTTGGAACCAACCACATTTAGGATTTAAACAGTGGCTCAATAAATTTGACCCAGAAACCAGCACCATCTCAAAACTTTCTCATTCTTTTGTGTAAATTTTATTTCCTCACTCCCACCCATGCTCTTTTAAGCCCTTAAGCTGTTGAGAATATGCTGACCACTTCTGTGGTGTAGGAAGGTTGTTACATAAGGAAATGTTCTTCTAATGCACTGCTGACCCAGAATGACATAAAGACCCTTTAAGAAGAGATTGGTATTCGCCCTCATGATGAAACTGTGAACTATTAGGCTATTTTTTCTGCCTCTCACACAGCACTCTTTGTTTGAGATAAATAAACAGTTGTCATAATCCAAATCTGTAGATCATAATTCATAGCCAAAAGCAAACACCATAATAAAGAGATGCTGTTTTAGTGATGCAATCGGGAAGATTTTGAATTAATGTAAAAGGCTGCTGATCCACCAGCCTCATCCTTGGGTAAAGCTGTAAATCATGAAGTTACATAATGTTACATAACCAAAAACTACAGCTTGATGACGCAAGTTAGAGCCAGGACGTTATGATGGAGTCCAAGAACATAGAGGACTGATGTCAGATCTAGGCTGCCTGCACACTGAAAGCTTTCAGTGAAGCTATATATACCATTCAATTTGAATCTTTTTGTGCACTTTAGGTCTTCACACTGTGGCAGGAGCCATTTAAAATTACGCAAATAACATGTAAAGTCAAAAAACATTTATTATGCAAATTATTCCTTATTAGACCTGGAGGGAAGAGGATAATTTGAATCACAGACTCAGAAAGGCCACCACTGGAAAATGACACATATGCATAAGCTGCAGCTCAAATTGTTGCTTTTTTTTGCTGGGCTTGCAGGAAACCTGGAACAAATTACACCATATTTTACCAGGACAAATAGATTACTTGGATGAGGCTGGAACAGTCTGCGCTTTGACAGTGATATATGGTAGGCTACTATCACACAGCAAGGTCATAGCATACGTAGGACACACTCTTTACAATGCTTTGGCACAAGATAGTGTGAGGTTACAGTCACAGTTGCATTTTAAACTGTGGATTAAATTATGTAAGGCTGTGATTTTACTCTTGAGAAATAAAAAAAGCATACTGCATATTGCACTGTTAAATCTGCGCCACACATCTGTTTCTAAAAAATCCATTTATATAGAAGAATCCTTGCTGACTGAACCACCCATGATGGATGCATGCATTTTATTCTGAAAATGTCAGAAACTCAGTGATTCAGTGACATGGAAGCAAACCAGTGATAACATTAAACAGGCACAAAATAGAAATCCTTTAAAAGTTGTTTTCAACCCCACAAACAAAACTAATGTCACAGATACAGGCAGTCAAGTGTAAATGTTGCCATTAATCCTATCGTGAGAAACAATTTGGTTTCCATAAAGCTATCTGAATTACCTACTTTTCTAAAGAACGACTGTATTATATGGAATGACAAATGGTTGTGAAGAATAATTAAAAGGCTTGAGTGGCTCTTTATCTCTGTGTGGCGTCTACAGAGAGCAGTTTCCCCCAACAACACTCTGAATACCAGTGTTTAGAGCATGATGAATGATTCATTGTGCATCAGCTATTTTGGCAACAGGGTGATGATAACATGATAACAGGATAAGATGATTTAATATTTAGTCAGTCTTTAGGTCTTTAGGCCACATCTCTTTACTTTTTTTAAGCAGCAAAGCATTTCACTTATTTTCTTAAAGGACTAGTTAAACATTTTGGGGAATTTCTTTCCAGCAGTGAATCTATTACATTCTAATGTTCTAATGAACATTCTAATGTTCCCATCATATCAGATAGATGGTAGAGATCCCCACATTTAAAACAATTCAACACGGTTGTATGATTAAAGAGTTTTAGATTGAGTCATGTGAGAATACTGTGCATTGACCAAGCGGGAAGCTTCTGGTCTACCATATGAAGCCGATGCGGAAGTCCCTGAAACCTGCATTTTCTTTAACTCTTGAGAAAACACTAAGATCTCAATAGTATATCGTTTTGAGATCACTCCAATCTGAATTGTTGCTCCTAAAACCCCTTAGGAGAAAAGGATGAGATCAAAAGAGATTGAGGTTTTGAGACTTAGGTAAAATAAATGGATACTGAATTGAGATTACAATAGGATAAATGGAAGTAACAGATGAGATCTCATCATTGTATCTTTTTGAGTTCATTAATGTCTTGCTTATTTCTCCCAAAAAGCAGTTGGGAGTTCTGGGGAGATGTTTGTGAGCTTGATTGTATTACATTACTGTCTAAGCTTAGAGAACCGTGCAGGAGGCTTTTCCTGAGCTGGTTTGAACCCCACTCCTGCTGTTCAAAGGGCAACAACACTGCCGCTGTGGCATTCAGCTAAAATCAACAATGAAGGACTGATTTTCTTTATATAGAGTACAATGTTCCTTTACTTAAAAGAGAAGAAATACCATATCCAAAATTAAAGTCCCCAAAATTCTACTCAAGTAAAAGGTATAAAAGTATTCCATAGTGAATGTACCAAAAGTAAAACAGATACATGTTGTATCTCAGTTTTTGCATGCATTCGGTCCTTAATGAATTAATCTCTAAACATCATGTCAGTAAGTATTGGGTTTTCCAGTTATACTGGCTGTGACTACCTTAACAAATTGGAAAACATGGCATTTAAAATTACATTATTTTCAATGTCAAAATGTATTTTATTTTTCTCAGTAACTGGTAACAGATAATTAACAATAAATACAATAACGATTTGAAATTAAGGGGAAGTACAAACCCCAATAAAAAGAAAATACTCAACCTCAACATTTGACGTAAGTAAAGTACTTGAGTAAAATAACCCCTAAGTGGGGTCACTAAGACAAAACGGAGAAATATCTAGCTTTTTTTCTGATCCACATTCTGAAGACTGAAATTACACTTATTTGAGATACTGTAGAGATCTCATCTTTTGATCGGAGTAAGACAGAGATGAGTTTTTTGCTCCTGAGGCCAATATGAGAAAAATGAGACATATTGGAGAAGAATCATGTGATCCCAGGAGTCATAGCTGAGTTTTCTTTGAGGTTGTTCTCTGATCTCATGGTCCAATGTTCAGGAGACTTAAATTAGACTTATTTAAGACCAGTTAGAGGTCTCTTGTTTTGATCTGAGTCAGACATAAATGAGGTTTTATATGGTTTCTCCTGAGATGAATTTTAGAAGTGGAAGAAAAGGCCTTTCGTCTCACCTTGGTATTAAAAGCAGCTTATTTGTGTCTAGGAGAAAAGAAGGAAACAACTATGAGATCTCATCTTGGATTTTGCTTTCCTATGGGCATTTAAATTATGGTCCTTTCTGTGTGGAGTTTGCATGTTTTCCTGGTGTCTATGTGGGTTCTCTCCTGGTGCTCTGGATGATGAGCGGGCATTTATGTCAATTGGGAAAATTGACAATCAACTTCTTTTGTTGTTTAGGTATGAGGATGCGTTAGTAGGTAATGATGAGTTAGTACAGAACACAGATTGTGCTCCGGCTTCCTCCCACATCCCAAGACATGCAGGCTAGGTTAATTGGTGTTTCCAAAAATTGTGCTCAGGTGTGAGTGTGACTGGTTGTTTGTCTATGTGTTGCCCTGCAATGGACTCATGACCTATCCAGGGTGTACCCTACCTTTCGCCCGATTTTAGCTGGTTTTGGCTCACGCGACCCTGTACGCAGGATAAGCAGTTGACGATTGCTGAACTTTAGGGGTATTGTCTGGTTTCCCTTGTTTCCAGTCTATATACTAAGCTAAGCTAACCCCATGACTCCAGTAGTGGAATGTAACTATGCAGATTAAAGGGGCTATATGTAGTTTTTTTATGAAATGAACTGACTGTGACTGGCATGCATGGTCCCGAGCCTCTTGCCTGCTGAATCTGTACCATGCAAACCGCATCAACACAGAGTCCTACACAAACACCACGTAAGGATTAAAACCAACGACAAAGTTTTATGTGCTTTAGCCCTTTAGGCCAAATGAGAATCAGATCGACTTTGGGTGAAAACACAGTCAGCATCGGAAATGCTGGAGTCACGGAGACACCTCCACTTTCTTTTGGAACTGACAAAACCGACACAGAGTTGGCTTTAATCCTAATGGACAGGTAACCTAACATTACTGCAAAGCACATAAAATACAGTATATTGTCATTATGTGCTTTAGTTGATTCAAGTTGGTTTACGCTAGCTTGCTAGCTAACGCCAAGCTGTTGCTAATGTTATCCGATGCAAAGTCCTACAGTTGTATTGCTTTCTATATTACTTTAGCCAGCGCAACCCATATTACTATCCTGTGTAGCACCTGTATTATTTCAAAGTGTTGATTTTAGCCTGCTAGAAATTATGCACGGATACAAAGCAGATGTGAAACGATTTAAATATAGCCTATAGTGTTGAGAGTCAGTTCTTCAGTTCTTTACTGTCTCAGTCGTGACCCACATAATATACAATAACGTAACATAATGGCGCAGGACAACAACACATAGAGGAAGACCCATTTACTACAGTAGTTTCTTACTGTGGTCTAACTGTTATAAAGTGTGGCAACAATCTTATTTATAATATTCCGTTCAGCCCACTAACAGTTTTGAGATCATCTAATAAATTTAGCAATAGCTGTGCTCACATTGGTGAGCCTCCAGTGAAAGATACACAAATAGTTATTGAAAAGGGGTAGTCAGTGTGATGTTATCATGCAACGAGCATGGATAACTTCAATATCAAGCTGATAAAAATATGACTAACGTTGCAGAGGGAATTTAAATGAATTTCCAGCATGTTGTGTGAAGCAGAGCACGCGTACGAACACACCAGGATCCAATCTAAAAACTGCACCACTAGTGGGTGCAGAAAACTACATATAGTGCCTTTAAGTACTGACCTGAAGTATAAATTTGAGGTATTTGTACTTTACTTGAGTATTTCAATTTTATGCTACATCAAACATAACGCCATAACATTGTATGTACAGATTGTACTTTTTATTACATTTATATGACAGTTATAGTCACTAGTTATTTTTCAGACTAAGATTTTACATTAAAAACATATTATACCTCTATATAATATGATGCAGTGCTATTAAAAGATATCTGCAAATATGCCTGTGACGATACCAATGCTTTATAAATGCTCCCTGTGTAAGTGTCAAAACATCACACACTGGTCTCATGATCATGGATATATAGAGCAGCTATATCAGCTGTGTATTTTTTTCACTCTTATGTAACTGTACCTTACTCCTCCACATCTCTGGAGAGAATGAGGTTAGAAGTCCCTGCAGCTTCCTGAAGGACAGCAAGGTTTCACAATCAGCTCTTACACAATCAACCAGGTCAGAGGTCCTTTCCGCTCTCATCACATAGGAAGCAAGATTTTGAAAGGAGCATTTCTAAAAACTGCTGGGTTTGCAGCAAGGATTGAATTCAGAGGGCCATCAGTGAAGAATTCCTGAGAGTAATGTATATAATATAATAAATGAAAAATTAAGCTTTCAGTTATAAATCAGAGACGAATAATTATAAATGCAACTCTAAACTTAAACTCAAATAAATTAAAATAACTAAAATATTCTCAATACTTGCCCTACAAGTACAAAACAAAATTACTTAGTTCTTTTCAGAAACTACCAAGAAATCACAAGGACATTATGGAAATAACTGATTCCTTTGGAAAAGACTATTTCCTGTATTAATATGACAAAGCCTCCATACACAAGGCAACTTCCATTAAGAAATTATTTTTTTCTGGGTTTGGTGTCAAAGAACTTGACTCACCTGCAGAGACGTTAAACTCATCAGACACCAGAACAATGACTGTGAGCTCGGCCTTATCACCCAACATCAGTGCTCAACTTCCCTAATGCTCTGCAGACAGATTCCAAGAACAGTGGAGGCTGTTGTAGGCCCAAATTAATGGCCAAGGCTTTTATAATGACATCTGTGAAGATTCTCAGTCATCCAGTCATTGTTATCTAAGCATAACCTGGATAATGCTTTTCAACGGGCACTTATGTCATTTGGGAAAATTTACAATCAACTTCTTTTGTTGTTTAGGCATGAGGATGCATTAGTAGGTAATGATGAGTTAGTACAGAACAGGCTGGGAGATCCTATATTAATGAATCATAGCTCTTAATAAGTTCATGAATATCTCTGAATCAATCTTACGTAATCAATTTTGTGTCTGTTATTGTAAAGTATACCCATGAAAGTAACGTGTATGTGTATGTACATGTACAGTATGTTTTCAATACATAAATGTACTGCTCCTGTGGATTTATGTTTCCATGTTTAGAGACAGGTGGCCCAGAGTCACATTTTAGCAGCAGGGCATGACTTCCTTCCTCCCTGTCTGGTCTGGCTGAAGGGGACACAAACCTGTGGAGTGCTGGCCATATTGTATCTTATTATGTTTCACTTGCTGCAAAGGAACAGCATCTGTTTAGCGCCATGTTCCCATGAGAACAATGTTTCTGAGCCGGTGGACTTCTTTTATACACTGCTGGTTATCTTACCAGCTTAAATTAGCTGACTGGTCCCATGAGAAGTCAGTGTTAATAGATTTTTTAGAGGTGCTGATGTATAAGTAATTTGATTAGTGCATTCTATACTACGCTACGCTGGAAACATGTTGTATTCTGAGCAACAGAGTGAGTGCTTTATGTTGAAAGAAAATGCATCTATCATTTGTAAGTAACAGTAGGGACGATTAAAAGTCATCACTGAGAGAGAAAAATTAGACAAATAATGTGATATTGTGAGAGCTATACTCGGCTCTGTCACTACAGAGCTCTCCAAAACTGTGGCAAGGCAGCCCGCAGCCCAAATCCCTGAAAATATTCAGGGCTCAGCTCATGAAAATGCCAATTTGACAGTTTGAGAAAAACTCCTGCAGTGAATGACAAAGTAAGTTAAGGAAGGAGGAAGACAGTTGAGTAAAAATAGCTCCCCTTTCTCGTCATGCAGATTTGTCATACTCTCCCCAAAATATGACTATGACTCATCCAGTCTGCCTAAAGGATGCTAAAATTTGGTAGCTTTCTCCTACAAAGATAAAAGCAGATGAGGACATTTGATGAGGTTAGTGTCCACAGAAACTTCTCAAACCACTTCTGCAGCTAATTCCATTATTTTGTTTAATATATATACATATATGTGTAATATATTTAATACAACAATAATTTTGCCTGATTAGGACAAATATATAACCTCTGTGTTGCTTTATTTCACCTCACTGTCCCAAAGCTTGGACCATCACCATAATGCATATGAAACTGCAAGACATGCTGCTAGATTGGTAGTGGTAGTGATATTGTTTTAAAATGAACCAATGAGTTAATTGGTTGGCAGCGCAATGGTGCAGTCCTTTACACTGTCACCTCACAGCAAGAAGGTCATGGGTTCAAACCCTGGTCGTCCTGGCCTTTCTGTGTGGAGTTTACATGTTCTCCCTGAGTCTGCATGGATTCTCTCTGGGTGCTCTGGCTTCCATGTCCAAAGACATGCGGACTAGGTGACTAGGAATTGGTGACTCTAAAATTTCCTGTCTGTCTATGTGTGGTCCTGCGATGTCCAGGGTGTACCCCGCCTTTGGCCCGATTTCAGCTGGGATTGGCTCCGGATGATAAATGGATGGAGTTAATTGGTTGAGACTAAAAATTGCTTTGTGTTTCTGATTGTGTCAGGGCTCCAAATGAATGTTAGACAAATAATCCAAGCTGAAGGCTAACACAGATGGGAATGTCATTAAATATACAGATGTTTGGTCCTAAACCAAAGTGTTTTGACCTGAAAATGGTGCTAGATGAAAGTCAGGGGTTCACCACATTTAGTATTCATTCTCAAGGGAACATGACTGTCTGTACAAAATTGCATGGTAATTCATCTAATAATTGATGAGATATTTCACTCTGGAGTAGAAAAGTCAATCTGCGTGTGACAGCAGAGGAAAGGTCATTAGGATAAATCAGCAAGGAACCACAAATGTCTGTCCAAAATGATGCGCCTATGTTTGTCATCAAAAATGATGTGATAGCTTCACTGTGCAATTCACTCTTAACTTCTGAACAATTTCATATCTCCTTTTGAAATGCTGACAGCTACACCGTGTTTTGTTCACGAGTCAGATCTAGCTCACAACAGTCACCTTTCTTCACTATAATCAGCTATAAAATGAAGCCTGAATGCGTGATTCTTTTTATCGTTTGTCTGTTTCCGGATTTCACACATTTCTAACAGGAAGAGGTGGAACTGAAAAAGGTGTGAAAATCATTTAATTAAAGGATATATTATAGCAAATCCCATTCAAACCAGCATGTGTCTTTTCACACAGAGACACTTTTAGTTTTCTTGAGCTGACTTGATGCATGGGATGTTGTAATTATGACTTCTAAAACAACTAATCAGATTGAATCAAGTGAAAATAATGGAATTATGAAAAGTCCCCTGAAATAAAAGTAGTCCCTTGAAAAACTCCATTTTACCTATTTATTTATTTATTTCAGGACCTATTTCATAGGAATATTTAATTATTCATGTATTTAATAGTGACTAAAATGGCATTCCATGTCGTATTTTTACACACCCAATTTGTAATGTTACAGACACAATTTATAAGTACCAGCAATTATCCATATTGTTAACAGAGGTACCAAACTAACTGTTCTAACTAACTGTTATTCCTTCTTGTAAACTGCAGTACCGTGGTATCATGGCAGCTGCCAAGGCAAAATGATTGACATTGATTGTTGCATAAACAACAAATCAGCAGTTACGATTGAATGTATATGTATTTCTAAGTGTCCAATCCAAGGCATTTTGCTCGAGGCAGTTTTCAAATCAGCAGGCCATGAATATCAAATCATTCAAAATTACTCAGACCAGAACGACTGGTGGACATCTGGTCTGTGAATTATACTCTCCACATGCAGCCTGCTTGTTAGCATATCAAAGACTCAAAAATGTATTTGTCAGACAGAAAGAGACTGCAAAACAGATACACTCATATGAACTGTTGTTTTGTCTGGAAGTTGTAGCCCATACAAATACACTTTACATAACATCCAGAATAAGACATTACACAAGCGGTGGGCTAATGAATGCAACTTGCCAAGATTTTCAAACAGAGTTCCTCTTTGTTGAAGGTTGAACCCCCACCTACCACCATTATTATCCAACCTTGTTTATGAGTCCCTTGCACTGTGGGAATACATAACACACTCTGCAGATGAAGGGGAAAGTTTGCCGCAGAGGTAATTCGATTGCAAAGCGATGTGAAATTTTCAGTTTCTCCGCAATCTCTTACTGCGCAGTTACACAAGGACAATCTCGTTCATTGTGGAAACGCTGTCTCACTCGCCTCTGGCTTCTTGTCTGCTTTCAGAAGGCTGCTTTTTCCTTCAGAAGCCTGCCTCTGTAAGAGTCAGAGATAATTTACCAACCCTTGTAGGCTATCCATCGGATGACTAAACAACTTGCGCTCAGTCTCATGTGTTAAAGTTCAATGTAGCCTAAATAACCAACTTGTCTACAAATAAATTAGTTTGATCCCAACTATCTGTAACATCAGAAATCTGTACAATACCTCTTTCAGTTAAATGAATGAATATACTACTGCTATTACATAACTTTCTAAAATAACTTTAATTATCCTTCAAGAGCACCTCTGTAGTCATGACTACAATGCAGCTTCTACCTTCCATATGCAGCCCCACCTCACTAGTGTAGACAAAAGCACCATAGTTTCTGTGTGCAAATGCAATGCATGCTCTATTGTACAACAAACCACAAATAAAAGCCATTTTTAAAACTTGTATATCACGTGAACTGACATATAAATCTAAATCTCCTCTATAAATCTCCTCACCTGGTAGCCTCGACTTGGAGGCAGTGATGTGGAAACCATTTTTCATTTTGATTATCAGGGGTCTCCTCTTTCTGATTGTTCAGGCAAGCTTCTCCTCATGATAATCAGAATGGACTGACACTGATCGCACTCTCAGCCAGTCAAAAAGCTTAGAAGCTGAACTGGTTATTAATGGGTCAAATGAATAAAAAAGGAAAGCTGTAGAAATAAAAAACAATAAAAACAATTGTTATGCATGCAGGATAAAGATACAACATTTGCCTTTTCTTTCCTACTGTGTGTACTGTTGAGGCCATACGGAGAACTATGGCAATCATTGCACTGTTCACCAAACAGGTATAAAGGACAGGCTTATGGGGTGGATAGAATGATTGTGGACAAGGTCACCCTAATTCCCAATTATTGCTTCACTGACCAGGGAATAGTGGAGAAATGTAATTTTAGATTTGACCCACTGAAGAAAGGCATTAGGTTTGTTTGCACAGAGACATAAATGTAATAAAAGGGTGAAAACATCACCACATGTCTGGACAATCAATATGTCATGGCTTACATGTACCAGAGCTACATGTTTACACAGCGATGGTCCAGAGTTTGTCAGGAGAAGAGAAAGAGATTCCTGCTAACAGGAATGTGACGTACTAAAAATGAAAAATTATATTTTAAAAAATTATAATGTCATTCCTGGTTACTTTGTTTTCACAATTGACAAAATATACCACCTTTCAGTTTTTATTTCTTTGTTGGAAAGTAATTCCAGTGAAAAATGTTCTTTGAAATGACTGGATATTTAATTTTAGTGTAACAAGCCATCAATATTAAATAGTGAAAAGGAACAAACACAACAAATAATGTTTACTTACCTTTAATGGTGGGTAAGGTTTTGAAGAAGACATTTAAAAATATCCGCTTGAGACTGAAAGACCATTCCTGACCTAGGAACCACTACTCACATTGTCCAGTCAGTACATTTATGGAGCTTTTTATTTTATCACACAATCTACCTCGACAAATGGATTTGTAGATGTTCCAAAATGTAAATTTTTCTGAACACTTTAACGATTTCTTGTAAATACTGGCTGAAAAAAGATTATTCTTGAATATCCTGTTACTTAGGATATTTTTCAATAGACCTATTGAATGAATAATTTCTTTGAAAACTGTTCACAACATGTTCTGTGGATTATACAGATTAACTGGGTAATTTTATCTGACTGCAGAGGCATTTTTAAAAACATAATCTTTCAATAAAATTCAATTCACCTCCATTGAGGAGGCATGCATCTTAAGCAGAAACAAATATATCAAAACCTGAAAAAACTGTACAAAACTATTTGCATGGCCAGATACCACTAGAGCTAAGTGGGAAAATATGCTTTATTGTAACTTTATATTGACATACTGTGAGAATGTATCTATTTTGTTTTATTAATGTATATATCAGATGAAATAAATCCTCTGGATTGTTTATCTCTGAGCGCATAAACAGAAAAAGATGCCAGAATCTTAGAATAAGAGATCTTTGAGAAATCAATCAGAGATGATATCTAACTCCAAAGCAATTTAAAAACTCCCGAAAGCCTGTCTTTAAGCACAAACAGTAATTAGCCATCACTTCATTTAATGGGTGAATGTTAAAACAGTGATTAGCTTGTCTTTGTTGTCTTGATTAATTCATTCGCTGGAGTGAAAGCAAGCAGCTGCAAGTCTGCTAATCAGTGGCAACAATCATCACAACATGGCAATCTTTGCGACTGTTTCGTGTAAATAAACAATATTAAAGTGCACAAAACTATCGATCATGATTTCAGGACAAGAAATTTTTTAAGTGTTTGATGTTAAAAAAAGGGGGGGGGAAGCTGTGATTCTTTGTGAGGGGATGTCATCTTTTGATGTCTTTTTAAACAAGAAACCCTACGTTTACACCTATTGGGTTACTGTGACTGCCATCATGTATTGCATGTAAAATGTTATTTGCAAACAGATGTAAAAGGTGCATGATCACCAATTTGTGGCTAACAAAGCTGAGACAACAGACACAGCTGCTCTCATCAGCATGACAATATTGTGACACTGGATCAATAAAGGCAATCTTTATTTTCCCCATGTCCAAAATAAAATCAAGCAGATCCCTGCGAGATTGATTTGAGACCATAAATACTTATCCAAAAAACAACAACAAAAAAAATCTGAAAAACATGGGATGTTCTCTGCAAGTCATAAACCAAGTTTTAAATTTCTGAAAGGGTCATTTTCATTATTGTCAAAAAATATCATGAAATTATCAATAACAATAATGTGCTAGTCCATCTCTCAGAACTTTCTGGTTTCCCAACCCTCCCTAAAAAATATGCAGAATAGTTTCATGAAAAAAAGACAGTAATTTACCTGGGCACTGTTTTTAGCGGACGTCACTAAAAGTAATTAGGACATTTGTTGGGGACTATTTCCAGCACACACATTTATACAGAGATATATTTGGCCTCAGTTGAAGATGCCAAAGATGGTCATTCAGACTTGGCCTCAGGTGACTCTAACGACTATAACGACTGTCATTACAACATAAAGGAGCACTAACGAACCTGTCGTATCGATCATCTTGCCAATGACCCCCCAGAGGAACTGAGTTTCCCTACCCGTCAGCTCGAACTGAAGGAGTCTTTTGGATGAGGGACAAAACATATTCAAGCATCTCCAATCAAGTCCAGTTACCGCTTGATTTTAACCTTCCTTGGATACAGTAATACAGTTAGTATAGCCTGGTACCACCAAACAGCGCCAATGAGCTTAAGTCATTTTACGTGTTATCACAATGCAGTTTTTGCTTTTTGTTTGTCTTTTTACACCATTTAGTCTTTACTGATTTATATTGTACCTGACTTATTCCTTTTCCACTAGAGGTCGCGGCTACCAAAAAATTCAAATATGGGTTGTAATAAGCTGCTGCATAATCAACCTTTATGGTTGTTTTTCTGGTGAGGACGGCCTGTCCAGATCTGGCTGGATACTGCAGCTCAGCTCAGCTCATCTCGCACATTAATGATAACAAAGGTGGACTTAGGCCCCATCCACACTACTCTGTTTTTGTTTAAAAACAGTTTTAAAACAAATACAATCTCCATCCACAGCTGCATTTTAGCTGTATATCAGAGCTGATCTCTGCACATCTAGTGCACGTACATGAAGCAGATGGTCTATTCCATAGTTACAGAAGATTTGGCAAAAGAATGAAGTAAAGCAGACAAAGAAGCACATTTTTCTTGCATTTCTTCTTGGACTAATAACAAGGTGGGACTATTACTGAATGTAACACAGGAGTTAAAAACGACTGTGGCGGCGGAAAACAGACTGGGAGTCATCGCAAAGCAAAAGGCGACATGCAGAGTACAAGTGTATCCTATAAGTGTTATTTGCATGGTACAAAATATTTTAAAGACATGGTATTATGCTTTTTTGCTTTTTCACTCTCCTTTATTGAGCTATATATCTTTTTTGTGCATGTAACAGGTTTGCAAAGTGAAAAAGCCCAAAGTCCAGCCCAAAGAGAGGTCCCATCTCCCACAGAAAGCTCTGCTCTGAACCGCTGGAAAACAGCTCGGTTGTAGTCCAGCCCTTCACTTCCTTTACTTGTGACGTCACAATGAAAACAAGTCATAAAGCTTGCCAAGCAGCTAGCGGGGGTCAGGCACGCCCTCAAACCAAGCTAGTCTGAGCGAGGCCCTTTGGCTCGACTAGCCTTTGTCTGGGTTTCCATTGTAGAAATGTTGTACCTGTACCTGCTTCCAGGTACTTTTTTCGTATCACCTCACCTCCGTCAAGGTTCCAGGTGAGCTGAGGGATACTAAAATGTAACGTGAAAACAGACAGACTGCCTGCTGATCCGTAAGAGAGAATATTCACTGCATCATCATTGCACCAGACAGAGGCCAGCAACAGAAAATTTTATATTTTACAGTTTTCGTATGGATTTTCATCACTAAATCCACTTCTGAGAAGTTTTGAGGTCAGAAATCAGCTGTGTAGATTTCAAATATTGACAGTTTTAGGAGAAGTGATGGCAGAACAAAAATGTGATGAATACTTTCGGAGTTGAGGAGCTCCGCAAGTGGCGGCGGGGGAAGCCTGCGGCGACCCGCGGGAGTGAGGCCAGCCGGCCGCCCGCTCACAGAGCCCTCTGCTCCCGCTGTCACACAGACCGCTGCAGCAACAACGGCAGAGGAAAACACAGCTGGAAGGTTTTCAT
>JAPMOB010223684.1:0-17054 GCA_029875015.1 Lepomis gibbosus
GTTTTGAAGCCTAAAAACTCGAGGCTTCAAAACGGCAATCCACAAACCAACGGGTGACGTCACAATGACTATGTCCATTTCTTAAATACAGTCTATGGTGTGAAACTAATGTTCATAGAAATGCTTTTAGTTGAAAGTGATCTGTCTATTACGGTAGCGAGGCAACTGCCTTCTGTTTTCGAAAAGTGAAAATCCTGATAAATTTCCTCATCAGTTTCATCATTTATTTGAGAATTCTGCACAAAGGTTGGTCCCAAAGTAAAATAAACAACAACTCTCGTTTAACTCCTATTGGCTCACATGATTTTATCCACGGAGTCTGCAAGATTTAAGGTGGTAAATATTAGGAGGGAGTGCTTTAGTGCTACATACAGACGCACTACAGTGAGAATAAAATAAATAGACTTAGTGCATGTCTTAATGTTCACTTCTAACTGGAACCTTTGGGAATAAATCTTGCAATTGATCTTAAAGGAGACCTATTGTGTTTTTTCACATTTTATGACTTATCTACAATGCTATAATGTTGGATGTTCATGTTAAACATGGCCAAAGTTTCAAAAAATTAGGTTAAAGCATTTAAGAGAAATCCCTGTGAGCCAAAACCTTAGTGCTCCTCCTGTTCTCAACACTCTGTTTTGAACTGTTCTTTCTACCAACAGCTCCGTTCTAGGTAATACGGAGCCAGACAGAGCCGGTGTTCCATATATGGTCATGTGCTCCCACACTAATGGCACGGCAACGCTCAGTCTGCCTGTTCCGCCCAGCAACAACAACAGTCTGGTAACATGCCTCAGGCCTTGGCCAATCAGAAGACAGTGGGCTTTGATAGGGGGGCCTTAAAGAGACAGGAGAATCTACAGCTTGTTTCAGACAGAGGCTGAAATGAGTCAGTATAAGAAAATAAAATTTTTTTGAACTTTGAATCATGCAAAGCTGCCACACAGGAGTCACAGAACTACAATATAGGTCTGGAAAAGCAGAATAATACGTCTCCTTTAATGTTAAATGTCGGTTAGTTTTATATCCATTCAGGTACTTCCGTGTCCATGTTTCCTACCACACTAACAAAGCTTCCAGCACATCAGCTTTGGGTTGGGTGAGAGTGAGGTGTCACATTTACCTGGCTCACTGAGGGCAAAGCAGCCCACCTTCTCTCCGGTGGTGAACGGTGTGATCCACTGCTGTTTTTGTTCTTCTGTACCAAATTTCAATATTGGCCCGATGTAAAGAGACTAAGAGTGGGATCACCAGAGAACAGAACCAGTTATACACCAGGTATATTTACACGTTTATCTTTGCAGAGAGACTGCACTCACGTTGTTAACAGAGACCACGACGCCAGTGCTGGCGCAGCCTCTGCTGATCTCCTCCACAGCCAGACTGTACGCCAGGTAGTCCATCCCAGCCCCACCCAGCTCCTCCGGTACCTCCATGGCCATCACCCCCATCGCCCCCAACTCCTGAACCTGGACCAGAGCATTGACAGTTATGTGTCAGATAGCTTAAACCTGCGATAACTGATTTTTGTGGCCTTATTCTTTCAGCAGCTGTTTACAGCTTCTTATCTGAAATCTTGGATTGCGACGACAAACAAACTGGATCAAAGTTCATCTCGTAAATCGGTATTAAAGCATCACTTTTCGCAGCTCTGAGTGAGCTCGTACCTGTTTGGCCGGGTAGCTGTGCTCTTTGTCTAGTTTGGCAGCGATGGGGGTCAGTTCTCTGTCAGCGTAGTCTCTGCAGGTCTGTCTCAGGATCTGATGGGTCTCCGGTAACTCTGCCAGCTGAGACAGGCCTCGACAACCGCTGAGACACAAGCCGAGAGCTGAGGGAGAGAAAAGTGAAAAGACCTCAGAACAGCAACATGCCCCTGTGGATGGCTGCCTGAAATATCTCAAAAACTATTAAATGAATTGTCATGACATTTTGCACAGATATGTTCTTCAGAGGATGAAGCTTGTTGGTTTTCCTTTACTGCCACAAGCTTGAAATTTTGGTTTCTGCGTGAAATATCAACAACTGTTGGATTCATTGCCATGAAACGTGGTTCAGACCTTCTTGATCCTCTCAGGATGAACTGTAATAACTTTGCCCATCATCTGATATTCCATCTAACGCCATTATCAGGTCATAATCTTTTTTTATTTGTCTTTTTCTCAGCTCAAATGGATTGAAAACCAATTCTGGTGGGTGATTTTATGAAATGTCACACTTACACGAGTTCCAAACATGTTAAAAAAAAAAAGACCAGGGACAAAGTGTTTGTGTTTGACAGCTGAGTGAAAAGACAAAACATGTTATAAAATGAGATGGTGTCATTTATCCCAAACTGGCACAGAAAACTGCACAGACGCCCTCACGATGTTATTGCGGGTGTAATGATTCACAGAATTCACGGTTAGATTTGATTTGTTGTGATGTGGTTGGAGCTGATTGGCTGACAGCACAGTAAAAAACAGGGAGTGCAGAGAAAGAGCTCAGACATAAAACTGATATATCGAAGTCAAAGCGTTTATTGTCATATGTTGTTAAAAAACAAGTTTCCCCGTACAGATAAATTCTTCCTTTGCCTTCCACTCTTATTGCCATTTATTGGAAAGACACTTTTAAGAAGCCAAGGTTTATCTCATTTTAGAGATACAAAAGAATATATATAATATATTTGTACAATACAATTTATGTTGCACAATTGAGAGGAAAGACGAGCGACACCACAAAAGTATTGTTTATGAACTTACTAATAACATAACACAGTCTTTCTGATGCCTGAGAGGTACTTTTACTTTTTGATACTATGATCTTCTAATAACACTTTGGTACTTCTACTTAAGTAAATTCACAATAAAAGGTTTTACCACTTTTACTTTAATTCAAAACATTAATCCATGTTACTATTTATTAATCGTTACACGCCACTTTAAGCCTTTTAACACACGGTTATTTTAATATATATTGGTTTAATATATTGGTTATATAAAGGACAGTATCAGTTGATTGATAGCAATATTATAGCTGTAGTTAATATCTTGTTTTCCAGACGTCAATCCAAGATTGCCAGGTGCTAAATACCTCAAGTATATCTGTAAAAACTTTTTAGGAGGTTAACTAAAGTAAAAAAAAAAAAATTTAAAGTAGTTTGTAAAGTATGATTAACATGTTTTATATAAACTAAAATTTAGAGTAAAATGTAGTTTTTATACACCAAAAACCAACAGTCCACATATGTGGACGTGATGCAACGGTGGAGTCTGATTGAATAAAGTCGGATTTCTGTAACCTTCTAATACACAGTAATTTACTTTTTCAAAGATGTGATTGTATTGTATCAACCATAAAATATATATTTAACAAATATATTAACATAAATAACAAGGCAAAAGCACATTTTACAGCATTAAATGGCAACTTTTGACTGCTTTGCAGGTTTTCACATGGAATAAGAAGAAGTATTGTACTCACATAAAAAAAATCTTTTTTAACTACAACTGTGTATGAAGTTGATATGTTATAACTGAGGTGATAAAACATGAAGTTGGATAAGGATAAAAATATGCTACTGGGTTTCTGCGTACATGTAATTACAGTTATAAATACCACAGTGAGGGTTTTCCCTCTATTTTTTCTGCAAATGTGTTTTATTGTTAGTTTTTAATGATTGAGCTTAAATGGATAACCTTGACATATAAAAATAATATATTAGATATTGTCAGCTGAGGTATTTTATGCCTTGTTGCACAGTCTTTGGGTGTAAACAGTTAATTTACAAAAAAAAATGCTGCAGGACTGTCACCCCCACTTTCCCCTGTCCTTGAAGGCAACACCAGCTACCCAGTTAGCTTGACGTTCTTTAGGTGAAAGGTCATCCTCACATTCAGTCACCTGGATCTCAGTCCGACAGTTTAAAAAAACCCTCCAACAAACAAGAACAGCTGATAAACTATTTGGCAATAAGTTCACCTAATTCTCCTAATTAATCAATACGACTCCCGTTCAAGTTATTGATGGCAGCTAGCTGAGGGTGCTAACTGTCAGAAACATGTTCACCGACCAGCTAACGAACCACCGCGTTATTTATATCAATAACTACAGCTGGCAAACTTTTAGATTTTACCTGCTTAAGTTAAGTTATAGTGTTTAATGAGATAATGACAGGTTAACGTTAGTATCCCAAAACAGGCACTGGTTACGTAGCATGCTAAGCTAACTAGGTTTGATATAATTATGTTTTTATTCCGCACACATTGCTAACGTTAGCATCGTGTTGCACGGGGAACTAATGTTTCTTCTTATAAAATTTATTTGTTCTGCCCATTGCTCTCTTGATGTATTACCCACCTCTCCTTGCTTGGAGGAGTGCAGCCATGGTTACTTCCTCTCGGCTAGATGGTAAAAATCTTCTAGTCAACAGTTTGACTGACGCGTTGTGAAGCTAACTGCTGCCTTTACGTTCCCTCGGAATTATGAGGGGCAACAGTGTGGCGTCCGTCCGGTGTTTTGTTGTAGGAATTGTGCAACAGTAACAAAGTACATTTACTCAAGTAGTACAAATTTGACTGTGCTTTGTCTCAGAGGGAGATCTACTTTTTCTGTCACTACTATTTATCTGACAGCTTCTGTAGTGACTTTACAAAGTCAGATTCTTACACAGAAAACAGAGTTTATAAAATATGATGTTTTGTTAGAAGTGTATTAATTATAAAGCTATATATAGTATATCGTTATGAAGATGCCACTTGGTCTCTGGGTTAATTGTGGCGGCATTTCTCACTATTTTAAACATTTTACATTATTAAATAATAAACTTAATTAATTAAATTAAAAACAAGATAATTTTACAAACAAAATTTTAATTTCATAATCAATTAATAGTAATTTTCTAATAGATTAGAAACGTTTAAATCAACATTTTTTTTTCATATTATTTTGGAAGCCTATATTTTACTTTTTACTCCAATACAACAACTTTAGTTAACCCTACTAATTATTGACATATCAGGTGGAAGTCGCTTTGCTAAATGAATAAATGTAATGTCATTTCACAACTCTCAATAATAATAATAATAATAATAATAATAACATATTGATGAAGACTGTCCATTGATAATTCACAGAGAAACCAACAGAACATTATTCCCCAAATCACTTACTTCACCACCTTCTGTTTCCTTTTGGAATAACTGCTATATACGACATAAATAATTGGAAATGGGTTTGGTAGTTTGATATTTATTTACAAGCAAGGTCAATAAATTATTCATTGACAGTATGTAGGCTATGATATTTACACTGACTCAAAATGTATTTACCTATCTTAAAATAGGCTAATGATAATATATAAAGTAAATAAAACGTACTGTCTGTAAAGAAGTTAAAATCAGCTGTACATACCCAAACTTTATTATTAAACTTGAGATTGTTGACTGAAATTACTTCATGTATTTATTTCTGTATCATCATAATTTAATTACTTGGTGCTATGTTTCCTATTTTTGTTCTTGTACATGTGGGTATTTTATGTGGTATAAGTATAATGAAACAATTGGGCCTTATAGAGAATATCCCAAATCTATTCATATTTGGACTTATATTGAGTCTATAATACTATTTTGACCACATCTCTTGTATTACTGGTAATCCAACACACAAACAGTAAATATAGTTATTGTGTAATTACTTTAAGTTTAAAATAAATGCCACAGAAATCATTTTGTCATACTAAAAGAAAATTAAAACCGCCTTGTACTCAGCAACACTTTAGGCCCCTTAATTATAGAGCCTGCTCTGCCTTAGGAGATAATAATAAACACAAAAACTTACAGTCACAACAAACCACCTACACACAGTTCTTTTTCTGCAGAAAGAATAAAGGTAATCCAAGCCAGGGAGGTTTCAGGTTTTTCACAACATGTTTATTTTTTTAGCACCATAAAAAGTCAGTTGATGTTGTCCCGTGTATTTGCTCTCATTCTGTCTTTCCTTTTTTGGGAGGGAGCGACGGTGGTGGAGATTTAGGAAAGGGTTGGAGTAAAGGGGGAGTTTGGAGAAATAAAAAGCTGAGAGGGCTGCGTGGCTACGGCAGCACCAGACGGCCTGCAGGTGGCGTTCACTTGCTGGCGGAGGTGAAGTTGAAGCATCCCCTCTGGTGGAACTGCATGTCCCTGATACGACGCATGGACTGGATCTGGGGCTGGAAGGCGCAGAAGTCATTGTAGTGTCTGTAGTCACCGCACTCAAACAGGTACTGGTAGCCTCTGTATCCGGGGTACTGGTAACCCACCCACCTGAGAGAGACATGGAGACGGTGAGTTCAGTAGCACTTTAATGTTCCACACAGGTATTTTAAGGTAGGATCCCTATAAGCTATATCATGTGATTACTCTGTCCATGTCACTTTACAGGGTTTGTGAATAGACAGGAGACTAGAGGTCCTTTTAGAGGGTTCTACCAGTCATGGATGGGGTTCTAAGTGTCTTTTATTATAACCTTTATTTAACCAGGAGAGTCCCATTGGGAGTAAGAATCTCTAACACAAGGGTGAACGATTTTAGGACGTTCTAGTCGTCATTCATGAGGTTCTAGGGGTCCCTAAAGGGGTTCTAGTGGTCACTGAGGCGGTTCTAGACGGTTTAGTGGTCATTGCTGAGGTTGTAGGGCTCCTAGAAGAGGTTCCAGAGGTCACTGAGGAAGTTTAGTGGTCATTGATGAGGTTCTAGAGGTCACTCAGGAGGTTGAAGGGCTCCTAGAAGAGGTTCCAGAGGTCACTGAGGAAGTTTAGTGGTCATTGATGAGGTTCTAAGTGTCTTTTATTACGACCATAATTTAACCAGGAGAGTCACATTGACAATAAGAATATTTTTTGCCAGGGTGAAAGATTTTATGATGTTCTAGTTGTCATTCATGGGGTTCTAGGGGTCCCTAAAGGGGTTCCAGTAGTCATTCAGTAGGTTCGAGGTGTCCAAGAGGTTTAGTGGTGCTAAAAGAAGATTTGTCTGTCTGAGGGATGTTTAGCGGCCGTTGAGGAGGTTCTCTAGGTCACTGAGGAGATTGCAGGGGTCCTTAAAGAGGTTCTAGAAGTCCAAGAGGTTTAGTGGTCCTTAGTGATAATTGAGAAGGGTCTAGGGTTCCTTTAGGAGGTTCTAGAAGTCCTTTAGGAAGTTTATTGGTCATTGAGGCCTGTTAGGGGATTTAATGGTCATTAAGGAGAATCTTGGGGTCCTTTTAGAAGGTTCTAGTGGTCACTGAGGAGGTCACACTGGTCCTTTAGAAGGCCCTTGTGGTATTTTAGGTCACACAAGAGGTTCTAGGGATTCTTTAATAAGTCCAAGATGTCTAGAAGTCCTGTTAGAGGGTATGTGGTCACTGAAGGGGTTCTGTTCATTTAAGAAGCCGTAGCGGTCACTGATGAGTTTCAAAGGGTCCTTTAGGAGATTCTAGTTATAAATTAAGAGACTATAATGCTCATTAAAGAGGTTGTCGAGGTCACTGAGCACGTTGTAGGGGACCTTGAAGAGGTTCTAGTTTTGTACTGAGGAAGTTTACTGGTCATTGAGGGGGTCTAGGGTTCCTTTAAGAGGATCTAGTGGCAACTCAGCAGGTCCCACAGGTCCTTTTGTGGGCTCTAGTGGTATTTTAGGTCACTAGAGAGGTTCTAGGGGTTCTTTAGTCCTAGAAGTCCTGAATCACTGAAGGGTTGTGTTAATTTAAGAAGCCGTAGTGGTCACTGAGGAGCTTCTAAAGGTCCTTTAAGAGGTTCTAGGGCTTGTTTAAGAGACTATAGTGGTCACTGAGGAGGTTCTAGTGTATTTTGATGTGTATTTCACTGTGAGACTAGGAAGAGACATTCCTGGCTAAAAATACACATTTGTTGACAAAATTAAAACAGCAGGCATTCAGCTTCGAGCCTTGTGGAGTCAAGGAATCATCCTTTTTATGAAAAACTACATTGTAGTGTAACTCCGGAGGCCTCGGGCTCCTTCCTCTGAAGCTATGTCCAAAACAGGATTTGCAGCACAGAGCCTCCCCTTCAGTTATATATGAGAAAAGAGCAGCTTGAAAGCACAGGCTTGAGTCTCGATCCTTTACTGAACTCATTCCCATCATCATGTGTACTCACGCTCCTCCGGGCACCCTCACGCTGCCCACTCTGTCGCAGAAGCCATGCGCCCAGAGGGTGGGCACGTCATCCTCCTGGATCTCCATCTTGTTGCCCTTGAAGTCAGAGAGCTCATACAGGCAGATCTTGTGCTCCATGCTGTCCTGCAGGGAGGAAATGAGGCACATTAAGAGTTATTAAGTTGTATAAATGAGGTATATTCCTGTTTTTGTGGCTCTCTGAGTGTCAGCCAGACAAACCATGAGATTTGGTAGATGTGGCATCCAGATGAGGACTTTCACGTCCTCTAACTTTTCATCTTGAGCCGTACGTGCCGAACAAGAATAAAGTTTGACCTGATGAACAAACTTTATACTTGTTCAACGCTTCAGCTCATGAAGACAGAAATATGCTAACATAAAAATGGTAACTTAATACTAGCATGTGAAGTTAAAGTACTACTTAAGACCAGGGCTGGGCGATCTGGCCAAAAATTTAAAAAAGTTTAATATCTTTCGATATCGATAATTATCACGATAAGTATCGAATTGTTATTTCTGATTTTTGCTCCTGAGTGAGTTAGTTTAAGAACCCTGATGGTTAATTGTGGTTTAGACTCTTAGTGGGCAACACTTGAGAACAAACATTGGATCACTTCACAAATCTGAGGAAGAACATTAAAAACAATTACTACAAGAAATATGGATGAGTAAAAAAGCTTTTTTCAGTCCTTTTTCCTCAACAAAATAAACATCTCAATATCAACTCCAAATTTGTGTGATTCAAGGGAATAAAATCAAAAATGTATTGAATATTTATTGAAAAGTTGTTAATTGTTATTGAAAGAAGATATTGCAATAATTATTGTTTTTCATCCAGCTCTAGTTGAGAGTGCTGAAAATGTATCTAACACAAAGTAGAGCTGAGTTTAAAATGTTCTAAAAAGGCCACCGTACAGAGGATAAATCGCAGACTTTAAGGTCTAAGAGTGGAAAAGTTGTCTAAGGAGGTGAAACAATTTGTGATCGATCAATTTGTCCATTGACAGAAAACTAATAAGGAACTATTTACTGGTTCCAGTTGCTCGAATATGAGGCTACTTTGGGATTTAGACCATTAAATATCTTCCATCTCTTCCTACTGAAGAAAAGCGATTTTATAATTAAAACATAAGTTAATAGACAAACAGTGTTGTTTCACTTGTTACCATGCGGATGGGCCTGAGGGACATGAGGCAGTCGCTGCGGTAGGAGTTGCTCCAGGTATCCCAGCGAGGATACTCTCCCTTCTCCAGGATGAACATCTCCCCACGGAAGTTAGTCTGCTCATAGGCAACAAAGCTGGAGAAGGGGGTCCGCCGGGCACAGGGGGGGCACAAGGGGAGAGAGAGGACAGGAGAGAGAAATTAGGGGAAAGGAAACAGTGAAGTACAACGTGAATGTGAGCTCAGAGCAGGTTCCACTTACGGGCCGCACTCCACAATGATACTACGCACTCTATCCATGCCACGGTCACACACGTTCATACACTCATTCTGGACCTCCATCATCCGGCCCTGGAAGTTCTCCTGGTCGAACAGCATGATCTGTGGAGAGGATGATATCGCACAAGTTAGAACCAGACAACAAGCGGCGTGTCCTTCTCAGCGGCCTCTTCCTCATTTCAGCAACTAAGAGTTTCCAGAGTGATAATATGAACACAGAACCAGAAAAAAATAACTTGCTTGGCTGAATAAATATTCCATTTAAACACAACTCTATAAATTATTCCAACGCAGGAACCTCTATTAGGATACTTTATAAGTCTCAGATGGGATTTATTCAACTTTCTGCTACACTATGTGTATTTGACAGCTGTAGTTACTGACCTACTTTGCAAATTAAGATTTTATTCACAAAAGAATACGAGAAAAAAACATTCCAGTCATGTTGTAGCTGCGATAACCCTTAATATAAAGTATATAAAGTAGTGTAATGTTAGCTCCACATTGGCCATTTACAGCATTAAATGGGTTTATAATATAAGAATAATTTAAAACTATGTTTTCTGCTTATAGGGTACTTTTGATAATTTATGTATTTTTACACAAGTCATATTGTTAACTGTTCTGTTAAATCCACTTCATTAATTAATTTGAATCAAAGGAAACTAATCCAAAAAATTTAAGCCAATAACCTGAATGGAAAAAACACCTTTAAAGCGCCTGTTCACTCAAATCACAAAGACTGTTCACTTTGCCTTTTGCCTCAACAGCTGGCGGTGAATATTGTTTGTGGTGCTCAAAAGCATCGACAGCAATGTGTCAGGATAATCTGTGCATAGAAATCTTGAACGCCGGGTAAATGAATCTAAATTTATCAGCGTAGTTAGATGGGAGGACGTGTTTTCTTTGTAATGTGGGTGAACGAGCCCTTCAAAGAAAACAAATCGCACAGAAAAGCAGTTTGTGCAGACGTCTAACGCTGCAGTGACTCACTCTGTAGGATCCCATGCCGGGCTCGCCGGTCTTGGTGGCCTTGCTGGAGGCAGCTGGAGCGGGGGCACCCTTGTCCTTGGCGTCGGTGCCCTGGCTGGAGGCGGACTTGGCGGTCTGAGACATGGTGAGGGGCTTCAGGAGAGTCTGGCGTGAAGAGATGGAGGAAGACAAGGGGATGAACAGAAATAGAGGTGTGAATGGAAGTGACAGGACTTGAGAGGAGGAAGTGAAAGGGGAAGAAATGGAGGTTCTGTGTGGCCCAGTTGACGTGTGAACATTGTCAGAGGGGCGGTAGGTAGGCATGTTTATGGGATTTGGAATAAAGTGTGTTGTTTATGTGGGAGGCTCATTTGGGCCCTGGACTTCTGTTTGGGCCTTACCCCAGGCTGAGGGTGGTGGGCAGGGAGTGGGCCCTGGCTCTGGATGTGTGGTTGTCCCGCTGCACTATGATGGATGTTCTGGTGTGTATGTATGTGTCTGTGTGTCCTTACCTGCGTTAGTATAGCTTGCTGTGCCGTGTGAGGGAGGCTGGCTCGTGCTGGTCTCTTCAACGCTCAACCCAAGCTTTTATACTCTGGCAAAGGCCAAACGTAGAGGCTCAAAGCACAATAGAAAGCCTCTCGTCATCACAGTTGGCCCGTGCCAAAGCCACCGGGTCATCGCATAGCCTAGAAATGCCGCCGGCCCCTCTGGCCTGCCTGTAAGCGTTTTACTATCAAAGGAAACCACTGACCAGGGCATTTTCCCCATGTGTTGGGGAGGTAGGGACGTAAGCTATAGTTGCATGTAGAGAGGGGGAATGCAAAGGTCCAGAGGGCACAAAGAGGTAATCCCTTCTCTCTATCACCTCCACAAGCTCACACAAAAATACAACATATTCTCTGAAAACAAAGACTCACTATTTCAAATGATCCTTTAGGACCACTTCTTGGTTTTAAAGAAGCACAAGAAGAACATAGTGGAGAAAATAAACTGTTTTTAGTCTTTGCATGTCACCTTATAACAACAACAACAACAATAACAATAATAACAATAATATAATAGTAATAATAATAATCTTTATTTATGGAGCACTTTTCAAAAGTGCAACGACAGTAAAACACATTTAAAACAGACACCAACAAACACTATAAAAGCAAAAAAAAAACACTTAAGAAATTAAAATAGTTAATAATAATAATAATAATAAATTAATAAATTAAATCTACTTAAATCAGGAAAGGCTCTCCTATTAAAGTTTGTTTTAAGAAGGGACCTAAAAGAGTTTCACTGACTCAGTCGACCCGATTTTCTCGGGGCCCCGACTGCAAATGCACCTTATGAGGAACATTTGAAAGAATACACGCGTGTGGTTTATTTCTGCTTTACATAACAATAACAGTTCTACATTTTAGGAATCATGCTCACATGCTTTGTTTCGGAGGGTTAGAGGAATATAGTAATCTAGCTAGGAGTCAGGTGGTGGTTAGCCTAACATAGCATAAAAGCTGTCAGCAGGAGGAAACAGCTAGCCTGGCTCTCTCCAGAGATAAAAAATAAATACACCTACCAACACCTGTAAAAGCCTGATCACACCAGAAAGAGGAGGCTGGAGGCTTGCTAATGAGCAAACCGCTGTAGTTAGCGAGCTAACCGCTAACATGCTTTCCAGCCGGTCAGTTACAATATCTCTCTGAGCCTCTTTCTACTTTCTGTTTACTCATCATCATATAATTATATTAACAGCCAATAACAGGAGTAAAAAGCTTTCAGATGAATTGACACCACTAACTGTCAGGATGCAAGCTGATTAGCTAGGCCGCTAACAAAATTAGTACGCACCTGCTTCCAGTCTTTATGCTAAGCTAGGTTAATTGGCTCCAGGTACCAGCTACAGTATATGTATCTAACACACAGACGTGAGAGTGGATGGAATCAAACTTTTCCTGTGCCTCTCGGAAAGGTAGTGAACCTTGTCTCCAAAAAAGTTTACGTAACTTTCGCTAGAAAGCAGCGACTGCTGCTCCAAATGACAATTACGAGGAAATGTTCAGTTCTAAATTGTAGTTTGACAGTAGCACAAGTCCAGAAGAGTCACTCAGTAATGTCACTTATACAATTATATTTAAAGTTCGCTAACAGTAACGTTAGCCAAAAAAACATAAAAGACCAAGTAAGCATGTGGCTGCATTTTTATTGCTTTTTTTAACTTTTTACTACAAAGATTTTCTTTTAAACTTACACAGTTTTGAATTTACTGTCCAATAAACATTAATCTGTCATAGTTACAGCAGCATTATAAATGAGGATGCTGCTCGTTGGTGTTTAGAGGTGAAATAAAGGTTGTAATTCGTGGATTACAGCCGGATTATGTCTGGATTATATCACCACAGATGTGATGATTTCCACCCTGGGACTGTGTTTGATACAGGCAGATTAGGTGTGAACTAATCCTGATGTGTAATCTGTGCGGTTCCCATTGCCCTCTGTTTAATAACACGGCCGGATGTCAAACCTCAATACTTTTTTTGGCGAAATGTGTCCATTGCAAAACCTGCAGTGCCTGGAAACCCACATAATCTTATGAATCTATTCTTTCAGATACATGAAATTGAAATCATAAAGTTGCCATTTTTAGACAATTTTATTAAAGAGAATTTCTTGTACAGGTTCTTTAGACTTCTGGTTCTCAAAGTGGGGTCCTTGAGGGGCTTCATAGGGTCCCCAGCAGAAAGGGGAATCTTCATTATAAGTACTAAGTAACACAATGACAGAAGGTTTTTGGATCATGAGTTTCATACACTTTCTGTAATAATATGAATCAACAAAAAGCAAATATCCTGTCAGATCAGGGGCCCATGATCTGATTTGTGTCCATTTAAGGGCCCTTGGTGTGAAAAAGTTTGAGAACCACTGCTTTTATTTAAAACTGCTTTAGACAAAATTTGATAAAAGGAGAAGGCTTATGATATATATTAATTTGTTGTAATTATCGGTTAATCCCATGAACATCATCTGTCTTACTGTCTGCGGCTCTCAGCTCCATGCACATAGGTTCATACTGAAGATGTAAGCCTTCAAAACACACTTTTTGTTTAGTTCAAAACGCTCAGGAGTTTGGCTGCTACTGTCTTACTTGGTCAGGTAGGACCAGTAATTTATTCTTCCTAACAAATATTAATTTCATTTGTTTAAAAAAAAAAGGCTCAGTATTTTGAGCTGGTCACTAATCTTATTCAAACAGGAAGAAACAATGCATTTGTTGGGGGACTATTTTCAGCGGCGGATGAATCCACATTTGGTGCCCTAGTGAGTATTTGGGGCAGCAGGACGGTGTAGTGAGTCAGAATAAACTACAGTGTGCAGCAGAGAGGCTCACTGATGGTTTAATCGTTTCTGGACAACAATGGAGCTCTAAGGCTCCGAGATAGAAGAGACATCACACACAGAGGACCTGTTAGTCAGGAGTCATGAGATTTGATGACAATAAACAACAACATAGTAAATCATCAGAATCATCCTTGTTTACATTTCTCAAAGTATTTTTCTGGTATGATAACAAAACTCAGCTATTAGCGTTTGTAATGAAAATGATGTAGCATCTTTTGAAAACAAATTCGATGAGCACTTTTCAAGAGGAGGATGCTTATTGATTTTGACCCACACTGATGCAAAATCTACTCCCGAACAGGAGAATTAAGGCCTCTTTGGTGTTTCCTCCTCCAAAATCATGTTTGTGGGACATGACATCTGCCTTTTTTGGTAAACAAGCCATGACTGAACCTGATTTGTTCTTGCCCTGATGGAGAATTGTTGTTTTTACATGTTTCTGTTCAGATTCGTGCAAGCAGCCCGCAGGAAGAAACCTACCGAATTTGCTGACCCCGTGACCTTTCCCTATCCCCCGTTTAACTACCCTGTCAGTACAAATATAACAGCTAACTAGGCTAATTATTACACCTTAGAATGGATCTCCACCCTCTAATGGCTGCTTTCATCTTAATGATACGACACAGAATCACAGCAAGTCGAAAGTAAATTAATCTTAATTTTTAAAGATCCCTTTACCAGGTAATTCACTCAGGTCAACTTGTGTCCATTATTGCGTATAAGAATTTTAAGTAATAAATTAAACCTACAAGAGGCTGGAATACAAATTCCTTCAGGCTCACAGCTGTTATTTAGAGCTGTTGTTTAGAAAGTCGGGCTGTCCGGCGCCTCTGCTCTCTTGGTTGGTTTATTATCACACACACAGTGCTCGCTAGCACGCAGAAGATAACAGATAATACGTTTTATACTCCACCACAACCTCTTCAAACAACAACGACTTTTTTTTATTTTTTATAAATGTCTAAATGGCTGTTACACAGCGTGATAAGGACAATTAGACGTGCCTTTAATTTTGAACACCAAAATAATAAATAAACATAATAAAACAATTTGTGTAATCTACCAGAAATGTTTGCTACAACTCAACTTTATTTATTAAAGCATTGTGGTGTGTTATTTATACCATACGTCTGCTTGCACACATGCAGTTCTGTTCCATAAGCACGTGAGTCTCTGTTCTGACTTTGTGCAGCCATTCTGCACTGAGATTATCAAATATGTTGATACCTGAGCAGGTGAGGCAGGAAGTGGCATTAAAGAGATAGAGAATAGAGCTTAAAAGATCTGTTTAACAATCAAAAGTGTTAGGGAGAGACTAGTTACATGTAATTTAGTTAATTCTTTAATTAAAGAATGAATGTAACTGTAATCCGTTCCAGTTACCTGGGGAAAATATGTAATTAGATTACAGCTACAGTTAAATGTTCATGATTACACCGAGGGTTACATCTGGATATTTTCTGTAAAAAAAATGTCTTTGCCGTTTCCAGCCACAGCGGTTTAGTTTGTCAGTTAACCGCCTCTGAACCGCCTGTCGTAAGAAAATGTTAGAAATTAGAAATTTAGAAAAGCAATCAAAAAGTAATTACATGTAATAAGTTACACTACTTTGATAAAGTAATTGGAATAGTTACACTACTATTACATTTAAACAGGGTAACTCGTTATCGGTAACCAGGTATTAGAAAGAATCCGAACATTGGATGGTTTTCTTTTATTATAGTAAAATTATTATCTTTGGGTTGTTGGTCACATTAAACAAGTCAAGAATTCATCACTTCAGTTTTTTTTTACTATTTCATGACATTTTATGGAAAAAAAAACGTTTAACCAATTAATCAAGAGGATGACTTGCAGATTACTGTCTAGTTAAAATAATAAAGCCGTAGTTGAAATGAACAGACTCTCTCTGTCGGGGTCGTCTTGGGCCCTCAGTATTTTCTTAGCGCCTCTCTCTCTGGATCTCGTGCCTCTCTGATATTCCCGTGCCTCCGTGTCCCCTGCCCGGTGGGTGATAATGTGGTGTCTGCACTTCTGCCTCTCCACAGATTAACCACGCTTTTGTCGGGGGGTACAAAGACAAGCCCCTCCCTAGCTGCTGACCCGGGGCTTTCAGCATGGCCCCTTGCCAGGGGAGGCTTTAAAAGGGTGGGGGCGCGTGGCTCCTCTCACTCTCACGGCAGGACATCCCCAAGGGCATCAAAGCAAGGTGAGTCCCTGTCCCTCGCCCAGCCAGCGCAGCCAGGGCAGCACAGCCAGGGTACAGCGGCCCCCCGTATCCACACTCACAAAAAAAAAATCCCCAAACACTGGAGCCTCCAGGGCCCAAAGGCCGCCGCTGCACCCAGTGGGTGAGATCAACAGTTGTGATCTCAGTAGAAGCAGAGCGGAAATGGGCAGAAAATAAGATAAAGCGGTGGATCGGCTGGGAGAAAGAAGTCTAGATGAAGCTCTGGCTTCTCTGACCCTCTTCATTTTTGTGCAGGAACTATAAATAGACTCTGCTGCTTTCAGTCTGGGAATTATTGATTCAGGCTGATTCCAGTATCCAGGCCTTTATGTTGCTCCTCTGAAAGACACACATTTAGTTGCTGGTGCACATTTAACAAGCTGTGCAGCAACAGTTAAGTTGTTGGTTGTTGCATGCCTGTTGAGTCGTGAATTTCTTCGTCTTCCCTGATTGTTTAGCTGACCTCTCAAGAGAAGCTGTCCTGTTGTCACTGTCATCTCTGTACTGAAGGTCCATTTTAACCATCTTATGCTTCCCCTCCCTCGCTTCCAGACAAGATGACTCACCATTGCACCAAGTTCTCCGGCCACTGGAAGGTGAGTCTGCAGATGGGAACGCCGATTCGTACATCAGCTCACTGGGGGGCCTTTTAACCTAAAGGTTTTCCCTGAGATGAGACTATTAAAACAGCTCTTCACTGAGCGAGCGGCCGTTTCTTTCCTAGCAGAGAACAGAATAAACGTAGACAATAATAAGGCTCTATAAAAAAATCTACATTTTAAAATCCCATGTGTGCGTTTAGCCTTCAGGGTAATTTGGTGCTTTTAAACAATCACAACTAACTCAGCTTTATAACTTTAACCTAAACAGCCAATTTCTTATAT
>JAPMOB010223684.1:17094-37092 GCA_029875015.1 Lepomis gibbosus
CCCCCCCCCTCCACCGTCAGATCATTGTCTTCGACGAGGAGTGCTTCCAGGGCCGTCGCCATGAGTTCACCTCTGAGTGCTGCAACGTGATGGAGTTCGGCTTCGAGACTGTGCGCTCCCTCAGGGTGGAGAGCGGAGCGTGAGTAGACCCGACACAAGCAGACTTTTCCATCCGCAGATACGGGCAGGCGATCATCATTAACTCTTGTCTCCTGCTCGTCCACAGCTGGGTGGGTTACGAGCACGCCTCCTACCAGGGACAGCAGTTTGTGCTGGAGAGGGGAGAGTACCCCCAGTGTGATGCCTTCGGTGGCAGCAATGCCTATCACATTGAGAGGATGACCTCCTTCAGACCTATTGCCTGTGCTGTGAGTTAAACACGGATCATTTCCTCACCTTTTGTTTTGTCCTTTAGCTTCAGGAATGTCGACATTGTGTTTGCGGGATTATCGCTGTGGATTTAACTGACAAGGGGAACTTACGCGTATTGTTTGTTCGTTTGTTTTTCTTCTCCCCTCCTCTGCAGAACCACAGAGAGTGTCGTATGACCATCTACGAGCGTGAGAACTTCCTGGGCCGTAAGGGCGAGCTTAGCGACGATTATCCCTCCCTCCAGGCCATGGGCTGGTGCAACAATGAAGTTGGCTCTCTCAGGATCCAGTCTGGAGCGTGAGTGTCCTTTCTTTCTTTCAATATTTGCGTTTCGCATACTTTTTCACCCCCTTCAGCAGAAATAATACCGGTTAGACTTTCACAACAACAACCTTTTGCAACAGTTCATCTGTACTTCCTTCTCCTTATCTCTCTCTCTCTCTCTCTGTGATTTCCCAACAGATTTGTGTGCTACCAGTACCCTGGTTATCGTGGATACCAGTATATCATGGAGTGTGATCGTCACTGTGGGGAGTTCAAACACTTCAGGGAGTTTGGCTCCCACTGCCAGACCCCTCAGATCCAGTCCATCCGCCGTATTCAGCAGTAACAACTTACTCCGAAGCCTTTCTCCCATGTGACCCTTCACCTCTGACCCCACCTGACTCCCAGTGCTGAATAAAATGTCTTTCTTAAACCTTACTGACTTCCACCTGTGTTTCTGCTTATCTAACACACAGTTCGCACTCTTTTTACTCAATGGTATGGTGAACAGAGGGCAGCTGCAGTCAGAGTTTTGGCAATAAAAGCTTGAGAAATTAGTTTAAAGTTTTTTATGTAACAGCTTAGCCGTCAATCTGACTAATATGTGTGAAGCAAATGGGATCAAAGATTAGCACGTAACACATTTTATCAAACTTAAAAGCTGAAACGAGTCAATTTTTGATAAATCACTGTTCATTTATGAAGCAAAAATGTCAAACATTATCTGATTCCTGCTTCGTAAATGTCAAAATGTGCCTTATTCCTTGGTTTTATATTATTGTAAATTTAAAAACGTTTTAGGGCTGTTGGTTTGGGCATTATTCACAATTTCCTAGAGGCCTACAATCATTACTTGCACCTGTAGTTAAGTAAACACATTCTTTTTTATTTATTTGAAAGAGCATCTAAGCCGTTCTCTGTTTCGTTTGGGTTGAGGTTCTCAAACTATTTCACTTGTGAATCCTAAAAACAAAGCGATATCTTTTTGTGAATTGACCTGTTTAACCCGTTATTTGTGCTTCAGAAGTAGAATTATCTAGAAAGAAGAGAGCAGACAAGCTTTTTCTTTCTCTTCTTGTGACCCCATCCCAATATTATTATTAATTAAGTATTTGACCCTTTTCCCTGTGGTGTTTTTACTACACTGAAAAAACTATAGATTCAATTTATTATCGATCATTCTGCTTAATATTTTCTCCATTAGCTGATTAAAAGAGCCCAGAGTGATGAGTTGAAACAGTCCAAACCCAGAGACATTCAGCCTACCACCATACAGGACAAAGAAAATCCCCACTTTTTTTACTTTAAATCATTACTATATTAATTAACTGAAAAAATTGCAGATTAGTTTTATGTAACAATTTCAGCTGAGATAATTACCTATAAATTAATGATCTGCCACGTGTTTCCCGCACAGTCAAGGTAGAAAATGTCCATGTTTTTGATGCACGGTGTGTTAACAGTGTGTGCAGACCCCGCTGTAGCCTGTCACAGGCCCGTCCATTGCAGTGCGTTAGGAGCATTACCTCTGCTGTCCAGGAAACGGCACTGTGTTTCCACCCAACCGACACATCCAGCTCACTTCAGCATCCTATTTGGTAATAATAATTATCAGAGGCTGCAGCTTCGTGAACACTTAGCTTCAATGTGAAAAACAATTTTGTTGATATACTGACACAGGGATACAGGGATGGTGAGGCCTGTGCGCTAAATGCGCTACAGTGAGGTTATTGCTTTCACTTACCCGATTCATAAAGGCCTAAATGTGTTCTTGCTTCCCCAATTAACCCCTACCCTGGGTTATTTCCTGTCTACAGACGGGTCGATGCATAGCCTATAAATCACCACTGACAGAGACAATAAAGGGGTGTCCTAATTATGAAGCTGCGACAATAAGTGATATAAATGAAGCTCAACATTATTTATTTCTGATTTAAAAATAAATAAATATTGTAAAATACAACTAAAACAATCACTTTCCTCTAAACAAAACAAACACCTAACGTTCATGTGGTCCGGATCCAGCCACCAGTGGACCCGCTCCGAGTTTTACAAGCCTCTCCCCCGCCGCAGTGGGAGGAAGTTGGACCACAAAGCAAGCAGTGCAACTGTGCTCGCAAAAAAAAATTACAGAAAAATACACCGAAGCGGGACTTCAAGTAAGCATGTGCCATATTGGAGCTTGGAAACGAACAGCTTGATCGAGAGGAGCGGATCTGCTGGCCCACACCCGGGAGGCAGCGGACGGACACTTTAGCTTCAGCTCTCAACTAGCCGAGTGTGCGGCTCGGGTAGCCCGGCAGGCAGGAGTCGCTTGTGGGCAGGCGGAGACGCGACGACCCGCTCGGTTTTTATTTCAGATATCGACCTCTTGTGCGGTCGATTTGCGAGAGAGGCCTACCAGCACAGCGCCGTATGAGGTGTTTCACATTAACTAGCGTGGTCAGAGGCGTTGTTTGCCAAGTTGCCCGATCGGTTAGCCACAGTTTACGGCCAAGAGGAAAAGTTAGCGTTTAACAAGCGAAGTACGGCGGAGTTCCATCTCCCCTCCTCCTCCACCAGCAGCAGCCCGCAACCAGCAGCTCTGCGCTGGGTCTCCCCTACCGTCTTCAACGCTCGGGGTACCTCAGCAAGCAGCTGGATTATCTTGAGTGATTCTGCCTTTAGTTTTGAACCCACTTTCCTCCATAAGACTTGTTTTTTCCCCCTTATTATTTCTCTCCCCCGGAAACGCTGCAATACTTCCCCAGTAACCAGTTTGCACGCAGCCGTTAGCTTCACGTTATTAAGTAAATCTCTGAAACTGAGCCAGTGTTTCTGTTTTAGTCTGCCAGCTAAAGGCTTCGTTTGCTGCTGGCAACAAGGGAGTTTTTTTATTTTATTTTAAGTGTGTTCATCCGCCGGACTGAAATTATCCAAAACTACATGTATCGATCGACGAACCACTCGCTCTGGTACCTTATTCGATAGTTAGCCTCCTGGCTAGCAGGTTTTCGTTTTGCTAGCTAGCGTGGTGGCTAACTTGGTAGCAGCAGACGAACCCAAATGTCGGTTTTGGCAGCAGCGGGAGGCTAAAACAAGTTAGCTTTCGGTGGATTTGGCTTGTGATTAGCTGATAACACCCTCCTGGATTTGGTGCTAAACCTCTTAAGGAGTGTTTAAACACATCTTTTCAGGCGACATTTTTTTTGGTGTGTGATTGATGAGCCGTTGGGGAACATTTCAGCCTTTTACAGGAAGCCAAGCAGCAGCAACATAAAGATCTCTGGTGTGTAGATTTATTTTTTTAAGGGATGCACATTATGAGTTCTGGCTCGTATTTAACCTGTGTTTGTGTGGTTTTATTTACGGCCTGAGAGACTCGTGTTTTGTGATATTAAAGGACGACGAACTAGCATCCCGATGATACACATTTCGACCTGTCTCCGGGTGTCCTCCCTTCTTTTTTTCCGGACTCACTTGATTGTTTGAGACCTTTTTTTCTGCTGTCAAACCATATAAAGAGCCAGTCACGTTTTTTTATTACTAGACTCGTTTGTCTTTTTTTCTCGACAGCACAGTGTTTACATTTTTTAAGGAAACCTGGAGATAAAGCCAGTCGTTTGGACACATTTTCATTAAGAGGACCAGGGAAGTCCTGCGGGATTTGACAGCATTTGCCTCCAGATCCAGCATCTGGTTGCATCTACCTATCTGTGTGAGACATATTTCAGAGCTATAAAGGAAATACTGGCCTCAAAACGAGAAATCATCAGTCTCTTCTTTTTTCCCTCTTCCACCCCCTTTTCCTTGCAACAAAAAACCTGCATCTTTTGCACTAAATTGGATTACCAGGACGGGGATCTAGCGGGCCTTGGTGACTGTGTATTTCTCGCGCAACCTGTCACCCAATGTCTTCCCTCTTGAATTTCCCTTTTTCTGTCACAAGGATGGCAGTCTGAGGCGAAGTGAACAAGACTACTACAGCAAACCCTACAGCGACAACGACGCCGCTCCGGTCCATGGTCAGCCCCGCCGTCCTGTCACGCACCTTCATGTTGGTCACATCTGGCGGAGGAGGACATTGCTTTTCTTTTTTTTAACAAATCCCCTGAAACAAAACCCCATCACCAGCCCCGGTTATCTTATTGATTTTTGGATCGTCCCAGGGTCGAAAGATGGCGGACCTCGAAGCAGTGCTCGCCGATGTCAGTTATTTGATGGCGATGGAGAAGAGCAAATCTACTCCAGCGGCCCGGGCGAGCAAGAAAATCATCCTCCCGGAGCCCAGGTAATAACCCCATTTACTAAGAGCCTACATGTTCTGCTGTGGCCCCGAGCTCTTGTGTTTGTTTGCCTGTCTAATGGATGCATGTATTGTGCATGCTGTGCAGCCATATAGGGAGATGGAGGCGTGCTTCCTCTCTAACCTGTGACTTACTGTAGATGCTAAGTGGTATGAGACTGTAGAGCCCCTTTTTTTCCCAGTTCAGGTTTCTGCAAACATGCAGCAGCTCACTGGCTGCATGATGTCACCAAAAACAACCATGCTGATGACTAAAATCTGCATGCCTTTTTGTACACCTGTAACTTAGCAAGAAGTTAAACCTGATGTTAGACACTCTTCGCGCAGCGAGGTGATGCAGCTGCAGTCGTTTCCTTTCAGACAATATAAACCCTTTCCTTGCTATCTGTATCAAACATGCTTCATTTGCCCCCCAGGCTTGCTTGACTGACAACCGTAGCATGATGTGCAGCACATTTATCAAGGCTGCCAAGTCTCCTCTCAGTATGTGCAGCTCTGGAGCTCTCGCTGCACATCCCTGCTGTTTGCAAGAACCCAGCGTGAGCAGGCCATCACGCAAGACTACAGCTGAAATCTGATTTAAATAATATACATAATTGCACATCCGTGTGTCTGTGCTATGCCAGCATGGTTTGAATGTGTCCCTTCAGGCCAGGGGTTTTGGGGCATGTGTAGTATGCAACTTGATTAAAGAGGATGTGGTTTAAAATTTGGTTATTGAGATAGCTGCTTCTCATAGGAGGTTTTGTAAATTTGCCTGTTTGGATTTAGTCAAATGATAAGCATTGTGTGAAGGGAAGAGCAGATCTTAGCCGGCAGTTGGCACCGCTGTCAGATTTAATTTGTGTTTGCAGTTATGGGCTTGTGCTTCACATTTAATAATCACAAACTGAAAACCATTATTGACAGCGTGCGTGTGTGTGTGTGGCTCTTCACGGTGACTTCCCAGTGTCTGATGTGGGTTAAACCACCATTATATTTAAACAAACAGTGATGTTGTAGGTCAGCTGTTCAGTTACTTTACTGGCTTGTCTTGGCAGATGAGCAGAAAGCGGTGATGCA
This sequence comes from Lepomis gibbosus, assembly GCA_029875015.1. NCBI lineage: Eukaryota > Metazoa > Chordata > Actinopteri > Centrarchiformes > Centrarchidae > Lepomis > Lepomis gibbosus. Next base: position 23,078 of record JAPMOB010223684.1, read on the forward strand.
GACATTGCCTTACACACAGTAATGAATATGAAGCCTGTTGATTTTTCCAACTGAAATGATTTAATTAAAGGATATTGTATAAAAGCTAATTAAATGCACTATCTTGGATCAATTGTCATTCCATATATTAGAGTTTAAAATGATATAAAGCCAGTCATTACGTCCTGTACTTCCTTTATACATTAATCCATTATGAAAAGCAGAGATGCCCTGCCCACTTGAAAGCTTTAAGAAAATCAATTTCACCTCCAGTGTACGGGCAAACAGCTGATTATGTCATCCATCTTTATAAACTGAGGGTTACCATAAAACTACTCACTCAAAACATGATCATTTGATAGCTGGAGGTTTTGTCAGCGCTTCAATTCTTTGAGATAATTTCTCAACCACACCAGCAGTTCCCCCATATTTATTTTTTTGCCCGTTTGCTTCACATCACATTCACTTTATGAGCATTTGTGAGTTTTTTTGAAGTCTGGTAAATGTGGGTTTCCTTCCTTCAGGCAGTTATTGGGTTTCGGTTCACGTCAGTATGGGATTAAAATGAACTTGCAGAAACCTGACGCTTGCTTGAGACAGTCAAACCATTACATTAAACGTTCTGTCACGTTGCGTTTTTGTAAAGTCAGATAAAGTCTCTGTGTGTATGATAACACAATCAGGTAAATATGACCAGCACCCTGCCTCCAGAATGGAGACACAAAATTCACAGTTACTCTTGACAGTGTGTGTGTGGGGGGGGCGCTTGGACTAAATTCTAGTAGGATATTTTTTCACTAGAGACAGACTGAGTTTCAAAACAAGGATGTGGTGGCAGGTCCGTTGGTTCAGAGACATTTTCTCTGAAGGAGGGCTAGCATGGTGGGCGTTTTTAGATTCTTAATGGAATACTTCCCTGCAAACTTGCACCCCTTGCATAGGGTTGGGTATTGAGAACCGGTTTCAAGTTGTACCTAAAATCAAATTACCAAGAACCGTGGATTCAAAAAGACCTGTGCGTGTGCGTTTGGTTCCAAACTTCCTGCATATCTCAGCTCCTGACTGAACAGCAGTGAGCATTTTACAGTCCATCAAAGTGTCTCTTATCTGCCAGGAGCTGCTACGCCGACCTTACGTCGCCTCATTTGTTACGTCAACAAAGCCTGAAGAAGAGAGTCCTTCTGTTTCTGGTCCTGGACCGTGGCGGGCCGCAGCAAATGCTCCAAAGGTTGGCTCAGCTTCACTAACAAAGAGAATGAGGCAGCAGCTGCAGTAATGAGGTTAGGTGCGAGGGAGGAAGCAGCTCTGACGTGACAAAGCGTTTCCTTCAACACGGTGTGAATCTGAAGGAACACTTCACCTAGCTACAATGACGCCCCAGATAAAGCTAAGGTGGCATTCAGATCAAACGCGAATTATCGCCATGCGACGCTTTCCTCACGCGAGTACATTCGCTGCAAGTGTTCACACAAAACGCGAGAAGGCGATTTTAACGCGATAAGGTGAATAAACACAACTCGCAACAGGAAATCGCAGCTCTACGCGTCTTTGCATTGCCTTTGTATGTAAACTCACCGCCCCGAACGCACGCTTCGCTTTTGGTCTGAAAGCACCATAACAGCAGCAACGTCTAGGGTAGAAAACAAAGGTGAGCTCACCTTTTATACTGAAGGGAAACCGATGATGGCTACAGATGATTCAACATGCATTTTTCTTAAAGACGAGTCCCCAGAGACGCCACTCTCGTCCAGAGACTCCCTTTATTTTAGCCATAAAGGGGAAGATGAGCGAGGAGGAAGAGGTCTGAGGTGAAGGAACCAGAGCCGAGATTCAATAAGAACCGAATTCAATAAGTAGAATCAGTATCGAGAAAGATTGAAACCCAAACCTACCCTTTTATGCTTGAAAGTTCACTCTTAAGTACAATTTATACGTCTGCATCAAATCGACGGCGTAGCCCCATACCCTGCGGCGTCGCCTGACATGCACCTCCTCAAAAATGTAACTACATGTCGAGGTGACACAGGCCGGAAGCACTGTGATTGGTCGGCTGGGTAGCCTCGCAACGCCGCCGAGCCGACAGGAAGTGCTCCATGCTTTGAACAAGCGGCCAAAACGGCGTCTGTAACATGGATCGCAACCCGAGCGAAATGACTCGTTTCACTGTCAGAATGTGATCCACTCGTTCGATACCATTTGAAAAGTCAGCCCCACGTATAAAATTTTAATGCCATTGAGGTTAGCGGAGGGCTAAACCGGAAGTTAGCCTGGTCGGCGGTGTAATTGCAGAACGACGGAGACACCAACGCACAAGTATAAATGCATGGCTATGTGCGTAGCCTGCGACGTAGCTACGCACATAGACCCTACACTCCATCATGGGCGCATTTGCTTGCATTGGTTGCAAGTGACAGCCGTTAGCAGCTAACCATGCTAATGTCAAACTGAAGCTGTATATTTGTAGTACAGATGATCGTCTGGGTGAAGCTACAAGCCTTCCACGCCTGCCTGGCATCGGTATTTGAAGTCGGAGTGCGTAAACTGTTCACACAAACAAGTTACCGCATAAATAAATATTGCGAATACAGCAAATCACACAATTTAGTACATGCCTACATCCCTTAGTGACGCTCCTTGACTCCGTTTTAGTACTGTCACCATATCCCCAGATGTCTTTTATGAAAACTGGAGCGTATAATGTCGCGTAGATGGTAACGTAAGCGCAGGAGAATTCCTCCGATTAATGAGAAGAGTTCAGAGTTCTGAATTGCAGCGAGACCAGAAACTGTGAGGTCGTGGTGGACAGGGACCTGGCGTCAGGTGATCTTTTGGCTGCATCGGGAAAACCGTAATTCAGCTGATGTGAGGGGGCAACCTATAGATCTGTTATTGACTGTCTTTAGCTTTGTTAGCATTTAGCAAAACAGTGACGTCTCAATCTGGTACAGGGAAGCAGATTGAATGCGGCTTTCTTCATTGATCGTCTGCTGTGGTAACAGTCAATAAACAATTTCGTTCATGAACAGCTTCTAAACTGCATGTTTCCTTGATGAAAGCTTTAAACTGTCTTTTCAAGGCATTTCATATTTTTAATCTTACACAGAATAAGCAAAATATTTTAAATCTGTAATATCACAAAATGGCCAAACTAAAAAGCTTAAACAGTAATTCTGAGCGTCTTACAGGTTTTCATTCAGGACAAATTGAATAAAACTAAACATGCAGGGCGCCTAAAGCAAACTTAAACCAATTTAAAATAACCAAAAGGCCTTACATCAAGTGGAGGAACTAGTTGCAGCAATAATTATGGTTTCAATTTAAGAATTTGCACATATTACAGATCTGCAAGCGGTGTAATCCACATTATAACTGATGTAAATGAGTGCAAAGCTCTTCTAACTTTTCTAATGTTCAAATGATAACTTATTAAAACAGGAATTTTAAAAAGTCAAAGACAGGATGAGGCTGGTGTTGTTCTACATTTTATTGTGAATAATTCTCAAACCGAAACCAACCCTGTCTTGTTCTGTCTCTCACCGCTCTCTGACTTCCTGTCTGTGGCTTCCAGCTCCGAGCCCATTGGTTCCTCCTGAAGGCGTAAATCTTTAAAAACACAAATATGTAGTTTCATGTTGAAAAAAAGACTCAGCAATTTCCTAAAACAGCTGCTCGCTGTGGTTTCAATGAAACAAACAGGAGGAAATAGTGCATTTGTTGGGGACTATTTTCAGTGGCGGATGAATCCACATGTGGAGCTGCAGTAAGGATTTGGTGGAGCAGGACGGTGTGTGTCAGAAAAAGGGTTCTTCTACAGTTCATTAAGAATAGCCTAAATGTTGACAGTCACAGTGTACTTCGTTTACAGGATAAACAAAGAAGCACTTGAACTAAGCGCTCCATCAACATCATCTTTTACTCCTGGAGAGCCGGTATTGATCCGCTCCATGATGTCGGTGTATGCACTCTCCTTCACATACAGTGTGAAGCTGTCAGGACTCATTTAGGCCGTGTGTTTGCAGCCGTTGAGCACCTAATCAGGATCACGTTGTTTCACAGTCAAGATTCAAAGACTTGATTGTCATTCTGACCCTGTAGCTGCTTGTACAGGACAGAATGAGATAGTGTTTCTCAGGGGCTGTGCTCTCATTCCAAAAACATACAACAGGAAATAGTAGGGCTGAACGATTAATTGAGCATCTAACCAACGTAAATTTACCTTGTTGGTTGTTTCATTGAAAGAGCTAACAGTAACTCCACTGCTTTTACAACAGCACCTTTTTTGATGAATAAGGAGAGGAAGCTTGCATTTTAGTAGCAGCGGTCATAATTCGGCGACTATAGAGGAGCCATGTGCATGTAAACATTACCTTAGCTAAGTTAACATTTAGATAATCCATTTTTGACATCTGTGAATTGAAAAAAATAAACCAAGTAGGGTTGAACAGGGGAAATGTAATTGCGAAATTTCTGCCAGATATTGTGATTACGATTTGATTTGCATTTTTTTTTTCTGCTAAACTTCAATATTCACTGCCACCCTTTGCAGACCCCCCCCCCCATCGTACATCAACAACAAACACAGTTAAACACACAATTTAACTACGTAGCTACTTAACCACAGTAGAAGACCAAAAATCAAGGAACAAACAAGCAAAGTCTGAATAAGTCAGCAAAATCAGGCTGCGAAAAGCTTTTATTCTGAAATGCTCCATGTGGATATATAAGGTTAGCCTGCAGAGAGCAGAGCGGGCTCACAGAGAGCGGCTCTCTGCAGCTGAAGCACATAAACATGTCAACACCGTGTAGGCTAAATGCTGCTGAAACACTTCAGTATGAGTTGACGCCGGACAAAACCGCGACCGCTCTGATTGGTGAGTAGGACCGTAACAGCAGGCGCATGGAGCTTGTGATTGGCGAGCAGGTCACACAAGGATGACAACGGACTGAATCTGTAACTGCATGACTGTTTAAAACGGGTCATGCGATGTATAAGTAACCACCATTATAATCGCCGTCTTCACGATTAGCTAATCGCCTTCTTTCAAATCGTAATTTCGATTTAAAATCGATTAATAATTCAGGCCTTTACAATAAAAACCTTGTCAGTGAACTGAGGGGGGAAAAAAATAACAATCAAAAACAAAACAATCCTTTATTAATCGTAATCGAGGTAAAATTTTCAATTAATCATGATTTTGTTTTTAGGTCAAATCGTCCAGCCCTAAGAAATAGATAAATTAAATCCCTGGTGCACAAGAGTGTCCGATTTAAAGGGATGTCATTGATATAGAAGCAGGGACACACACCTATACACCTACAGGTGTGGGTGTGTACCATGCCAACTGAGCTCACTGTCAGATGTTCAGTCAAGAATCCAGGTTGAGAAACACTGACGCTGGAAGTTAATCCAATTATTGGCAACCATGTGCCGCTGAGGTGCTGACGCTGTACAGTTTCATTCCAGCTAAAGACAATACTGAGCCTTTTGACTGATTAGCACACCATTATCCAGGAAGTAGGAGGCAATCAGTGAAATCACCTGATGAGGTTCAGATGAAATCAATACCCGCACGCACAGTTAAAATAGGTCTGAATTGCATCCGGCAGAGGTATTTCTATCTGAATAAACCGCAATAAGCGCAGTGTACGGCTTTTGTGAATGTGGTTTATTAAGTGATTTTATGTTAGATATGAGCTTAATTATGTATCACTCACCATAATGCAGCAGCTGCAAAGAGAAAAGTCTCAGCTAATGGGCTTGTAAAAGCACTCTTAGGCTGCAAAGCAGGACTCGCAGTAATGTGAAAATGTACCTAAAACATGTCACTTAGGTCATTATTATCACAATAATGTGTTGCATTATAGATGTTTTTGGGGTATTTTGCTTGAGTGCTTCAGAGGTATTACTTTTAATTTGGAGTGTAAAAGATCTGAAACAACACGAGAGCGGATTGGGAGGGAAAACTAGTGAAATCACAAAACTTGATAAAGTCTGTAGAGATTGTGTGCAAACCGACAAACCTCTATGTGCGCAGGGTTTCAGCAGGAGCAGTGCCTGTGTGAATGTTTCAGCCGCATGCTTGTGGGGTGGCAGTTAAATGTGGCACTTTAGAGATAGTGTGGTGCTGCCACATTCTCGGCGGGCCGAGGCAGTGTCCTCTGGCAGAGAGGTGAGACTTTGACAGCAACACTGGAGGCCGTTGAGATGAGAGGCGGGGTGGAGGGGGAGTGCGATTGGACGACCCGCTGTTACAGTGAAATCCATATCAGAGACGAGACAAGACAAAGTCATCCAGAAGGTGGGGATGCAAGTGAAAACAGACGCTGTGTTAGGTCAGATGCACAGGGTTTGAACAAGAGTTGTCGCTTTGAATGTGCCATAGAATCTTAATTTTCAGATTCATACTTATATGGACAAAAATGTTCACAATGAAAAATTTCGTCACTCGATGTTGATAATTATCAGGATAAATGTCAAATCATACTTGATGCCAAAGAAGTGGATCACAAAAGAAATCCAAGGTCTCATTCATTTAAAACTATAAAGTCCTTTTTTCACCAAATATAAGTAAGTAAAGTAAATATAAATAATACAAGTAAAATTACATAAAACATTTTTTTAGTCCCTTTTCCTCAACAAAATAAATACATTTCCTCAAAAATTAAGGGCAGATTTGTTTTGTCTGAACACTCAGTTTTAGCTCCTGTCTCTTTAAGGCCCTCCCTCCCTGAAAGCCCACTTGCTTCTGATTGGCTAGCTTTCCTCGAGCACAGCAGAGGGGCGTGGTTTGGCTGCACCATACTGAATCATGGTCTACTTTGTGAGACTAGGCCTCGCTGATTACTGTACAAAAACATTATAACTTGATTCACTGGTTTTGTTGAAACAGGATCAGATCTGATGGAGAAAATATTGTTTGGTTTTCCCTCTGATGTCCTCCGGCTGCTCTACCTCCACTTTTGGTAATTTTTTTTTAGTGGGTTGCTTTTATTCATTAAGTCCTTGTGCAAGAAGCAAAGTCTACAATGGTCTCTAATTTATTAATGTTAATTTCTAACTTGCCAATAATTGAAAAAGCTTTGCATGTTTCAAAGTTCAAAAAAATTTTTTCTTATACTGATTCTTCATGAGGGCCTTCATTTCATCACAGTTAAAAACAGAGCGTTCAGAACAGGAAGAAACCTGGGTTTTTTGCTCACAGGGATTTCTTTTAAATACTTTAACCGAATTTTTTAAAACTTTGGCCATGTTTAACATGAACATCCAACATTATAATATTGTAGATAAGTCATAAAATGTGGAAAAGCATAATAATAATGATGCTTTGGCAATATTGTTCTACAGTCATGCCAATAAAGCAAATTGAACTGAATTGAAATAGCTCTCCTTAAATGCACAAGAAATACTGTAGGGTGCAGTCTTAGAAAGGTTACGAGCTTTATGGGGAAATATTTAAACGGGATGACACCGGGATAGAACGGTAAAATACGGGATAGTCCCGGGAAAAACGAGAGGATTGACATGTATGCGTTAACTACTGCTAACAGTAGCTGCTGCTAGTTACTGAGTTAGCCTTGCAGCTAACATTCCTGTTGCTGATTCGGCCTGGATTGGAAGCTTGGTGCTCCTGGGGTGTGTTGGTGTTTCCACCTCTAACTTTAGTTCAGAAGCATTGGACCGCCGGTTTACAGCCAGCTGATAACAGCAGCTACTGTTAGCAGCAGCTAGCGATAACTGCAGCGTTAGAGACAAGTAAAGCCATCTGTGCATTAGGAAACTTCAAATCACAGAGTTGAAGCAGAGCAGCCGGGCATCAGAGTGAAAACCAGATAATATTTCCCTTTCCTGTAAAAGCACTTTCCTCCAGCTCTATATGCTCGTATGACCTCTTCTCTGGAACGTGGGCTGGTGTCAAGTTTTGAGGGCGTGAATATTAATGATCCGAGATGCTACACAACATCTAGCGTTCGTTTGCATTCTCCCCGTTTTTCCGAGGTCTTTTGCATGCGCAAGATTCACATGTAAAGGAGGAACCAATGAAGGTGGAGACTGACGGCATGTCTGTTCCATACTGAACTCTTCTTATTTACTATATTATATATTAACTATGCCAAAGTAAATAGTTTTCCATTCTATTTCCCCTTTTAATTATAAAATATCTGTCTGCACAATCTCCCTGCTCCCAATTGTTACCATAAAGTTAATGGAGGATCAAAGCTGTAGTTACTAATGTTCATTTTGTTTGTTTAGCCCGACTAAAAAATTAACAGCTGTCTGGTAAACATGCACCGCAAGCTGGTGTCTGTACGTTGATTCCGTTTGAACTGTGCTCTGAATTACACACACGATGTTTGTTGTGATGTTTAAAAGATAATTTAAGTCAAGAAAGTTGCACTTTGTGGTAAAACTGTTAGTATAGTACATAATTAGAAAGACCACAAACCCAAAAGTCGCGTATGGGACGTCATAACTGTTTCTCTCAGTGACTGAAGCAAACGTCAAACAGCTTCCGTGTGGAGATGATGTGATAAAAGAGGTTGGATTAAACACATCAGGTGAGAAACATTTGTGCGTGGAACATAGCTAAGTTACGTTGCTAGTTGCAAGAAAGCAAATGAATGTTAGCTTAGCATTACTGCGCTAACATGTTGGTGATGTACATTGTGCGAGACGAGCAATTTATTACTATAAAGTTTTATGATAAACCTTATTTTAAATCTTTTAAAGAAACAAAGTGTGTAACTCGAGACATAATTCAAACGGCATCACTTAATACTGTGTTCATCACCACGGACCACTTTACGTATATTTTTTTGAAGGTTACATGGTGGTCCACCGGAAGAGGAGGCGCTCAGGCTGTCTATCCTATCACCGATAAAATAATTTAACTGCATATTTATAAATCAAAACTGACCTATATAGCCTTTTTTCCTGTCCTTTCCCACTCCATCATGGACTCCATCCATCTATCTTCAACCGCTTAAGTGTATTTATACTTCTGCGCCGAATCGACGGTGTAGGCTACAGGTCTACGCAGAGCCTACGCCGTCACCTGACGTGCACCTCCTCAAAAATGTAACTACACGTGGAGTCAACGCGGACCGTAAGCTCTGTGATTGGTCGGCTGTGTAGCCTCGCAATGCCTCCGAGCCAACCGGAAGTAACCCGCGCTTTGAAGTAGCTTTTACTAGCGGCCAAAATGGCGGCTGTAACACAGTGAAATTGACTGTCACAACCCGAGTGAAATGACTAGTTTCGCTATCAGAATGTGATCCATTCGCTCGCTAACATTTGAAAAGTCTACACCAGGCGCGCGTTTACAATTTTACCCCCATTTAATCGGAAGAAGTCGGCAAAAGTCAACACAATGGACGCTGCAGCGCTACTGCCCATGAGCATTTGGGGGTGTAACCGCAGAATGACGGACACACCTACGCACAAGTATAAATGTACGGCCACATGCGTAGCCTACGGCGTAGGTACGCGCGTAGACCCTACGCAGGAGTGTAAATGGGCCTTTAACCTGTGTACATGGTCGCGGGGGGCTGGAGCCAATCCCAGCTGACATCGGGCGAAAGGCGGGGTACACTTTGGACAGGTCGGCAGTCCATCACAGGGCCAGAGAAATGGACTCCATTCCCCAAAAAATATGAGCCCCTAAACCACATGGCAGCTTTCAATAAAAAATAATGCCCCATTGGAATCACTAAATGTGAATTGACCCACACAGATGAAGAGTAAAATAATAATAAAGCGGCACAGTTGAGCTCCAGTAAAACAACTTTTCATCGCCCTGTTTTTCATCAGTGTGATTTATTATTGTAATTTCTTCAGCGTAATTGGAAACAAAATTAGTCTGTCGATTCTCATAACATTGTAATATTATTCTGTAGCTCTCATGGGCTGTTGGGTTTATTCTCTCCCCCTTTGGAAGGAGCAGTGACTCATTACAAGACGGGCCCATTTGACCGGGCTAACACTTGAAGCAGTGCGAACCGTTCACATATATCCAAGTTTCCAAAGAGCACGCCATTGTCATACTTGAGTCATCGCAACTTTCTGTCACCTCCCCATGACTTTCCTTCTGTTTCAGCTCCTCTGTCAGCACTTGTGACTTATTTGTGTATATTTCTTTGCAGAACTTGCAGCAGTTATGATTGCTGATTAGAAAATAGATAGCAGTGTTGTTGAGTTTATCAAGGGGCTGCGCTTGTTTTGCTGGAAACCATAAGATCACCATTTTTGGTGGCAGCTTTTGAAGGCAGTTGATGCCCATTGGAGATATACAAGCATTTCATTTTGAGTTTTCTGTGTGAGTTAGGACAGCCAGTGATTATTTTTCTAACTGCATAATGTGGCTGGGGAATGAATGTGGACGGTGCCATCGTGTTAGAGTCACACAAGGTGCTAAATCCCAAAACTAACATTGTTGCAACCACTGCCACTTTTCAGCCAACACCGAGATGCCATTGTTTATCTTGAAGAGCTTTTGTTTTAGCTCCTGATGACACACACACTGGAGTATGTCGGGGTTTTAACAAGGTACCTAAAGTGAAACTAAAGCATGAAACTCATTTTAGTCCTCTCTGTGAATTAATAGGAAATTATCGCTCGGGTTGAAAAATTGCTCAATTTGTGTGAGGCGGCGCCGTTCACCCCCCCTAAACCTCGCTGCAGTGCAGTAGCCAGAAAAACAGGTTTCAACGTCTAAATAGTTTTCCTGGTAAAGAGTAACTGCACGTCTGGAGGCTTAAATAAGCTGAAATAAGTGTTGTTCCCCTCTGCTTGGGGCGTGTTTGCATGGCGAGCTTTCTGAAGAGATACTGACAGAGAAAAACACAAATACAGCGCTGCGCTCCAATCAGGGAGGCTGAAAAGCCATGAAGTGATGATTTAAAGGTCAGGTTAAGTTCAAAATCAAACGTATCCGGTCCGGACTTTGGCACTCGGCGCTGTGTGGTATGTTATCAACACAGTCCAATTACCTGCCCACAGACCCAGCTATAGAAACATCAGTGACATCCTGTTAATATGTTAAATATTTACATATCTGCATACTTCCTGTAGTGTTAAATAGTCACCAACACAGTGTTGTCACAGTGTCAGTGTGGAGATCAGCAGCTCCTGTGACTTAACTCTTCTAAGTTCTTTATTTGTCATTTGCACAACAAGTCAAGCAGCGCTGGCACCTTTTGTGGAGTTTAAATGCTCGGTTACTGATGTCTGAAGGATGAATGTAGACGTTTTAAATAGGCTGGTTCTCTGTACACATGTTTGCCGATAGATCATTGTACTGTATTTTAATTTAGTGTATTGTTACTATTATATATGGGCTTGTGTAACTTGGCAGATGTCATATTGTTTTGTGTGTTTTTGTCCTTTTAAGTGCTGTTCTGTTGCCTTTCTTAGCCAAAGCAACCTTTAAAAAGAGGTTTTATCTCAATGGATCTTTTATCCTGGTTTTAAAAAAGCAGTAAAAGATCATATATATGTATCTACAATCTTTATTTATAGAGCAATTTTCAAAATCCATGTTCCAAAGTGCTTTCGCAAGGGCAGAAAATAAAACACACAGGTCGTAAAACCATCAGGTTTAAAAAATAAGAGACAGATAAAACAAACATTTTTAGGAAATTACAATACAGTTAAAAGAAAATCTAAAATCCAAAGTGTGTTTTAAGAAGGGAATTCATTGACGTAACGATCATGCAAGTAAAAGAAAAACAGTAAGACTTAAAAATAGTGCAGAAGTTCATTTTAAATTTATAGGAATAAATTATAATGCGTATAAAATCTAATAGTGTAGCAGACTGGTGATACAGTAGTGATTAAACGATGACTAAGCTGTAATGTAGACAGGTTAATTAGAGCGACTTATGGCCAGGTAACAGCAGGTCTGTTGTGATGGTATAAAACTCATAAAATAATTATTTATGAATACTGTGACATGTGCAGGTATAAACAAGTTTTTTTTAATAACATAAAACAAGAGAGGAAGCATCAGTTAACCTATTTTAGAATCACACCACATGTAGCTTGACCTTTTACTGCTGCACTGAAAGTCACTGGTGAGACCTCAGCACTGTGGCACTCGCATATATACTGTGTGTGTCACTATGCATGAGTGTGTGAGGGTTGAAGCCGTTTCCACCCGCCTGCAGCTCAGCGTTGTTGAGACATTTGCTTTATCAGAAGTAGTATCACAGGACACTTTATTTAAAATGCTGATGTGTGGGAGCGAAGCCCGAGCAGCCGTAGTAAATAAAACAGGCGTGCCGTACGAAAAGAAATGAAACAGGTTTCAAAAATGAACAGGTATGCACCGTTCAGAGTGTTTAGGAAGACACGTAAGTAGGTCACTGGAAGAGTCTCGCACCATCAGGGCGCTGCTTTGTCGTCACAGCGGTAGCTTTTGAGTTTTAATTTAAAAAAAAAGGTCACCTAGGCGGCAGCAGAAGACCAAACTAGTGTTGGTAGCTCGTGTTGGCGAGGTCGTCATCTAACCGTGCGAACAGCTGGTCCTCGCCGAAGCAGGTGTAATGGAGGCAGAGTTATCTAAAGGACCTTGTCTGTATCCAGGGTGAGCGTGGGGCACGAGCGCAGAGCGGTCACTTCAGAAGATCTTAAATTTCACGACTCCTCAGCTGCATCGCCTCGTGGCCGCCGATACTCCCAGTGTCGCTTTGTTTCACCCCGCGTCTACGGTGAGGGAGCTTCAGCTGTCCATCAGTTTTTAAATCCGTACAGCTGTGATGCTGCTCCGTCAGACTGCAGCCGAAACACCAAGGCTGCCTCTTTTCAAATCGGCGCTCCACCTGAGAGTTAGAGAGGTTTGTGAACACCATCAGGGAAAATGAGACAGATCTGTCTTTCTAAAAATGATGTCGACGTGGCGTGTAAGGCTCTAACTATTTTCATTATTGATTGATCTTTTGCTCTGTAAAACATTAGAAAACATTTTAAAATGCTCATTACAGTCGCCTACACCCTGCGGTGTGTGCCGTCCAATCAACAGCCCCAAAATATTTAATTTACTAGAATGTAAGACTCAGGAAAGCAGCAAACTAGTCACTCATCAAACTAGTCACTCATCAAACTAGTCACTCATCAAACTAGTCGCTGGTCGATTGATTGATAGATAGTAGATGAGGAAAAGGCTGAACGCTTGGTAAAGATTTCTTTTTCTAAACTAAAGGACAGAGTTGATCAATATTTTCTTTATAAAGACAAAGAACTGCTGTTTTACATTGAACTAGGGTTACTGACCCGATACCAGTGTAAATGAATAAGCTGTATTCCTCACTGTGAGGGAGAGGCCGGGAATCAGGCTTTTTGTGTGCAAGGGAACATCAGCCTTGAGTTAAACATTGCTTCCTAACTTATTTGGATTATATATTTTTAGTAATAAATAAATAAGGCTAAATAAGACCACGATTAGTTGGAGAGATAACTCACTAACTGACTGAAGAAATTGGGTATAGTGTTGAGTTCGGTTTGGGGTGATAGTTCAGTTTTTCACATAATACCGGCATGCTTTAATCACCACGAACATTAATATCAAAAATTTTAAATAAGCTTTCCCACCTTCCTCGGAATTGCTAAGCCACGCCCCGAATACTCAGCTGGCCAATCACAGCGCAGTATAGGACTCTCTCTAACTGAGGTCCGACACTTTCATGGCTGTGCTGCCTTGACTCTAATAAAAAGTCTATAAAAAATGTCTCCGTCGTCGGGGGATGTGGTGGTTCACTTTGTGATCGGTAGGTTTTAGCTTCCGTCTTTATTTTTTTCACATCAGTCTGAGTCCGTCTGAGTCCGTCTGAGTCCGTCTGAGTCCGTCTGAGTCCGTCTGAGTCCTTCTGAGTCCGTCTGAGTCCGTCTGAGTCCGTCTGAGTCCGTCTGAGTCCGTTTGAGTCAGTCTGAGTCAGTCTGAGTCAGTCTGACGGTCTGAATAACACCGTCAAAGGTATAATGCAACCGAAAAACTGATTCTTTCTGAGATCGCTTTTTCCCAAGAAATTACAGCTCCCACAGT
>JAPMOB010223686.1:0-41675 GCA_029875015.1 Lepomis gibbosus
ATATCAAGGTGAAAGTCATCATAGCTTGCGTAGTATAGACCCAGCTCCCAACCCAACTTTGAGTATAGATTAACGGCGATATTTTTTTTACCGCCCGATAAGAGTCTCGCGTTAACGCAGCCGTTAACGCCGATAACGGCCCACCACTAGTCATAATACAATGTCCGATTTTAGTGTATTCATCTTAATGTATTATTAAAAAAAAAAACGACAAAGTTGTTCCAAGCAGCTGTAACAAAATGAACATGGGGTAAAAGAAATGTCAGTCATTGTATGCGCTCTGAAATCATTCACTAGCCACAATGAAGTCCACTAGATAGCTGTCCAAATGTCCAAAGAATTATTAAACCTTATATAATAAATTTGGCCCACAATGCAATAGTGGTACAATCAATGGTCCCTAACCAAGATTCATCTGCAACATGCATTGCATGACAAGTTATTTTGTTTTGATGGCTGTCAGATGAGAGGAATGACCTGAGGAGCGTGTGCCATTGTTTTGATCTTGTTAGCTGAATCATTTTGGACAAAGGTGTGATTCTTGGAAGAATAAGTGGGTTGATCGTGATCTGTAACCAAACCAAGAGCAAAAAACATGAAAAACAAAATTCATAATGCCCTTGTCAGGTTATCTATAGTTTCAATCAGGAGAAACTTGAACACTAATAACTTCTTGACTTGTGTATAATGAATATGAGAAATGTGAAAGTCTTTTGCCATTAGACACCATCCTGATGATATGAAAGTAAAAGGGTCATTGAAGTCGTAGACATAGACTCCACCAGTGGTGGTGATGAAGGCATTAAGAAATAGTGAAGATCTGGACGTGATAAGGAATAGACTTCTGTTGAGTTTGAACTGGGCCTGAATATGATAGGCAGCAGATGAATGGGGTGGAGGTGTCATAATGTGATTTAATATGAATATCTTGCTAAACGTTTCCCTGCACAGTTTAAATGTTGAAAACCAGATTGGGTCTACTAAGTAACATTGTTAACACTGTATTTCCGCCGCATCTACTAACTGCAACTAACTCCGTGAGTGCGCTAAGGCAGGACCAAACCATTTCATGAAGATACAGGAGGGGTGATTGGTCAATATGGAGGTCTACTTTTTGGTCAATGGGGAGATTAAACTTTTACTGCCAAAGAGATCATTCATTTTATTATTATATTTGAAAAATATTTATACTCAATGATGATGGTTTATACAATGTATAGTATAATATAATTTGATATTAGTTTATAATTATTTTTTGGAATTGTCCTAACTGTCCTTTTGTCCTAATTGTCCTTTTCCTAACTAACAATGCATGCATACTACATGGCAGACATGTGTGATATTGCAGCCTTGCAAAGTGAAGTTTCTCTCATAAATGTGTGACTATAATGTCAGAGAATATTCAAGTTTTTTACTTGTAGATTAATCTTGGAAATTAAATTTTCTCTCAGATTATTAGGACTACCCTTACTGCTAGTGAAGCATCTACTCGGCAGGAGAGAGTGTCATTAATCAACCTTTTTGTTAGCACTTAATACTTTTCGTATAATGCATGTACAAAACAGTAACGTTAGTTCAAAAGTTGAGACACTTGCTTATTTTTTTTTTATCTCAGACAGTGGCATTAAAAATTTGTATACTATATGACACAGCATCCTCTGGTCTGAGAGGCTGCAGTGTTTTCAGTTCAGCTGCTTGTTGACTCCTCAGTTTAATTATTGTTCCAGTAAAGTGGATTCATATCTAAACGCCTGCTGAACAAGTTTCTTCTCACGTTTAAGGATGGGGTGAGGTGGTTGAAAGTGGTTAATTGTAACGGAAAGAGTAACGTGACTATTTACTTTTAATACCCAGTAAGAAGTAAACTAATATTATTACTTTTTAAATGAGTAATAAGTAAAAAAAAAAGTAAGTCATTACAATTTCTGAGTAATTTGCCCAACACTGCAGCTAGATGTGTCGTATAAACTGATGTGCCGCGAAGACACACAGTGCTGCTTTCTGCCCCTTGGTTGTGCACGCATCTCGGTGATGGCGTTGCACAGAAACCCGTCTATGTGAACACGCACCAACTCCAATTAAGTTAACACGGGGTTAACACGGACTCAACTAAACAACATCTTGTCCACCGTAGTACCGTTTAACTCCAGTGTAGGCAGTGAACCCTAAGTTTGCTTGATAACTTCGAGTTAACACTGAGTAGGTTGAACTCCCTTCATAGTACCGGCCAAGTGAGAACAGACAGAAAACACAGGGAAGGGGAAAACAAAAAGAACAAGGCATTGGGAGATACTGCAGTAGCCTACACCACAAAAGGAGGAGGGCTGAAGCGATTTTGTACTGAAAAGACAACTGACAGCAGCAGAGAGGAGAAAGGATTTTAAAGTTTGACAGTGGCTACAGGCTCATCATGGTAAAATCTGATTGGTAAACTAAAGAGTGAACGGTCATCATCCGCTTATTACAGAGGCAAGAAGAGAGAGCGTGAATGAGAGAGAGAGTTTGTGAATGAATGAAGCATTAAGATATGCTGCATTCCAATTGGGAAGTTGGAATTTTCTGGTTCCCAGTTGGAAATTTACTTGAGTCTGATTTCAGACATGAACAGCCGGGAAGACCTCAAAATCCAATATGGCTGCTCCGAGCATCATTATCACACTTCTGTATTATTTGTGTCTCATTAAATTAGTTGTGCACACAGACTGACCAAATGTCTATCTGTGGACATGTTGCCACGGCATTTGTATGTGCAAAATACTGCATAATGTTTGGGGTATTCTGAAAGAGCAAGCACAACAAAGATTTTCCTGGAGGCGTCTATCTTGGTTTTCCGTGTTGATGAACTGGAACCAACTGGAACGCTGTCAACTCGGGTGTGATGTCATTCCCAGCTCCGACTCCCAACTTCCACCGTAAACGGAACGCAGTAATAGTCTCCCTGGTTGAACTTATGGTAACTTCATTAGAAGCTTCTCAAGCATAACACTAGGGTGTAGTATTTTCTGACTACACCCTAGCCCCTACAGTTGACTAGCTGTATTTAAGCAAAATTTATATTCAGCTGCAAAAGACCACACAACTGCATGGCGCATCCCACAAACAATGTCTATTTTCTGTAGGCAATAACTTGAAAGTTTGATCCCTGTGATGCTCCGTCACATCAAAGGGAAGGAAATAAAGGGAAATCACGGCTGGTGGGTTATTGAGGAGACAAGTTGTTCTGCCGTGTTTACTGCTCAGTCAGACAAGTGACAGAGAAGGATTTCCTCCTTAGTGACAGGCATCTTCTCCAAACTGTGTCGTTCCGTTTCTGTTTTTAGTTTTCCAAGGAAAGCAGAGAGAATGGCTCTTCAAGGATACAGCTGGAGAAAAAACTCTATGTGGTGTTTAAAGTCAGAGCAGGATGTTTTATACATCAAGTTTCAATCTGGATTAACACACCCTGCTGAATAAGATAGGTGTCTTTTTGGCATAATTAGTGTGAGTCATGAATAATTTGTCATTTTTCTCAAGGTGAGGAATTCTTTCAGAAAAAGATAAACCCACAGAAGCATAACTGGGGGAGAAAAATAACAAACTTCTTTGTCATCTGAATTAGAAATGCTTTGTTGGCCAAACTAGTTAGTTTACTAATTAGTTTTGAAATTTCCCTCAAGTATCATCAAATTAGTTAGGATACAGGTTCTCACACCGCATCCCCACAGGATTAGCCTTACATTGTTTGCCTACTGCATTTAAATGTAGAACATGGTTAATTGGGAAACATCTTTCCACTCTATATCAGCAAGAATTACACAGTAACAAAGTTTGTGGGAATTTATGTAGAAACCCAGTGAGAAAAGCTTGAAGTTTCATTTGACTAATGCAGCTATTCCCTCTCTGTTAACCTCCTTCTTCTTGGTTAATTAACTAAATGATCAACAGCTGACGCCAAGAACAAGGTCAAGTTCTGTTTCCCTCAATTTATGAAAAGCAAAGGATTAGGGCCTGGCACAGAATATATCAACATGTTTTGTCTGAGACATTTCTGTGTGTTTAGTTAGTAAAGCTTTATTAAAAGCCGGCATGTCAAGTTCTTAATTTCCTCTGCTAATTAAATTAAATTATGTGAAATGGTTTTGTCCACATGCCAGTATTTGCTTTTTATAAACAGAGAAAGCTATAGGAAAACACTTTTTATGGTTATACAACCAGTTTGTCTACTTTTATTAATTTATCAATTTCTAATGCTAGTTTTGGTTGCTTTTTTAATGTATCTGTTGTTTAATACTGTATTGCCTTACATTAACAAATCATGTCAAAGACATTTTGATTTTGCCTTCACAGCCCATTTGAGCCCAATTATAGCGTGCCATTTTTCAAAAGCAATAGGAACTTGATGAGTTCCCATGCAGCAGTAGTAACAGAAGTAGTCAATCAAAATCTGATTCTGTCGTGGTCCGGCTGTGCCTTTCCCTTTTCCTGTTGTGTTCAGCTGCTCTCCCATCCTTTTTGTTGCTTCTCAGTCCCCTGTCTGTGGTATCTCTGTCTGTGAGTGTTGGTGTGTGTGACGTGCCAATCATCCTCCTCTTGCTGCAATCACCTACTACATCTGTGTCCCATCCACTAATCAGACTCTGGGGTATATCAGCCCTGACTTGCAAGCTTATTCAGTGTGGTAGGCCTATGTTACGGTCAAAGGATGTCTGTAGTGGTGCCACCTTTTCTGTGTTGCTTTATGCTTGTGCTGACCTTGTTTTTCCTGAGCCTCTGCTTCATTCATTCCTTCCTAGATTCCATTTGCACGCTTGCCTGCCGCTTGCCCAGCTCAATCAGTCTGCCCTGCTATCCCGTGGAACTCAGGACCTCTTGCTTATAATTTAATTTATCATTCCTGAAATACTCTTTTGTTATCTTTTTTTTAATCCATAGTCTTGATTTCTGCTTTTGGGTCCAGTAACGAAACCAACCATCGAAACCAACAGACTCTGGCACAATGCCTTTTTAATGTATGTGACACCACAATATAAAGCCACAAAAGTAAATGTTGACCAGAGAAAACCACATAAACATGGAAACTGACACAAAGAATGAGCAAGCTGTCAAATCTACATTCTGCCTACAGTGTCTTTAACCACAATGACTTAAAGGCAACATAAGTAGAGTTTGAAACTTTTTAAATACCTCATTGGGGTGTTTTTAATATTTTTTTGCAAAGATGAGTTGAACCAAGTTTTGTTACCACCATGTCCACATATTCATGTAAACCAGCGTGAATGGGGTATTTCATAATAATCAAGTGTGTAAATAGGCTGTAGTGGCAGCAAATCATCCGTATAAACATGACAGATGGACTGAGAGGAGAGGCACTGACCCTCTCGCTTGTTTGGAGGGAAACCACACCGATGTAGCAGAAAACAGAAACAGAATTCTGATTAAATTAGTGGGCAGAGGAGACAGTATACAAACACTGGCTGGTTTTGCTTATCCTACCAGACTTTGTCCATTTCAGTTAGTCATAACTAATTTAAAAACATATGGAATTGACTGAGGTGTTGAGGTGGTTTGGAACTTTCTATTAAAATGAAAGAAAATCTGAAAAATACAGATCAATACAGTCATCTGCTTCACAGCACCCACTGAACACAGATAACATTTTAAAGAGAATGTATGCATTTGCTGACAATTTCATATGCATTTCATTTTATTTTGCACATCATTGTCGGTCTTATTCATGAGTCTAAAGCCCTTGACTTTGGGTGGAAGATGGCTATCTGAAGGCTCAAAATGAGCTGCACCAGACTGACTCTGGTTTTAAAATGCTTCAAGAAAGACAATGGGATGTTTTTGTGGAGATGGGCTGTCTTGAACCATCATGTCTTTGTTCGTTACCATTGAGAAATGAAAACAAATGACCTCAAGTTGCAGTATCTGGGTGTCCTGACTCCAAAACACAATACAAAATGAATCCCGCTACACACATGGAATCTACATGATTGCTACACACAATCCATGACATTACAAGAGTAGTCATTCCTGGAAACTGATCTCTCAGTGTGATGTCTGAGCTCATGTGCACAGAGGAGATTAATATGGCCTTTGCGTTGAAAGACCAGGCTGTTCATGAGAAGTGTTTTAATAGCCCTGATATATCTAAATCAGACAGCTGCTGTCTGCACATAAATCTTCCTACTTCGATAGAACAATGCCTCTTCTTAATTGGCAGGGCAGTATGGGGAGAATGTAATCACCTGCAGGTTTCTTAATAAAAACTACACATTGTTTCACTCCTGAAAGGCGGACAGGATATGTGACTGAGTGAGCCGTTTAGGGATTTACATTTTTTAAGTTAAAGATATGATAAATCTGGAGATAATAGAAGAACATGTTGGCAAGCTGTTAGAGAAAAGGCATGAAAACCAAAAGGGGAAATAAAGAGAAAATTAGAGACAGAGAGACATTACAGATCTAATGGCTTATCCAGAATGGAGTTTCACCATTGTTATTCATAGAATCGCATGCTTGGATTAGGAGAGGTTTCTCACCCACATAACATTCTCAAGGCCTGAAATTGGCACTTAATTCAAAGACAGTGCAATGAGATCTGGCATGATTAGAAATAAAAACAGCACTGGCACAGCCTGGTAAGGAGCTGGATGGTATAAAGACACATTTGGTAATTTCAGAATGGCATGGGAATGAAAGTTACAACCCAAGTAATGTGTTTTATTGAATTACTTTGCATTTTCATCTCACTACCACATTTTAGCTTTTTGCACATGCTGTATAATTCCTACCTTTTACAAATATTGCGTTAATATTTGCTCACTTTTTTGCACGTATTTGAGAACTAAAGGTAGCGTCAAAATGAAACACTGGGATAGGAGAGGATGGAAACTAAAACTGATGCAACAAACCTGGGCCAGATTCAAACCCACGTTACGGTTTAATGGTTTGTACTTCAGCCCAGTGAGCCGACAGGACACTATAATCTCTTTCTTCACACAGTACCCCTTGAAATAAAAAAAACTGGAATCACCTGCTGGACCAAGCAGTTTTCTATCCACCTGCTCCTGACATATGATTAACACTGCAACCTTAGATTCTGCAGCAACAAGCTAGAACTACTTAGTTTATATTAATATGCACATTAAAAATGTGCTACAAAAGTAAACTTTGGAGTAACCTCTCACTGGAGTGAACATTTCAGCTGCAAAGCATATGTAAGCTGTGTCATAAAAAATGCTAGACTTGTAGCTTTTATTAACTGTAGGAAAAGAAGTTTGTTATCTCTGCATTTCTGCACATCCACCTCATTGCGCTGTTATCCTGCTCATCTGAAATAAATCTTAGTTTCAATATTACATGAGTTTGCTTCTTTTGAGAGGATGGAATCATACATGACTGAGTCTATAAAACTCAAACACAACCATATAATCTTTGCTGACCACAAGTTCTGGCAAAGCATCTCATCCCCCTGTTGGTACCGATGGCCTGTGTCCTATCAGGAACAGTTCTTGTCCGGAGGCATGTTCCAGAGATAACAGACCCACATGAGAGCGGGGACAATAAGCAGATGAAAGGTCTGGGAGGAGCTGAATAAACACTGAACTAAAATATATTGAATTTGTTGAACAAACTCAGAGAAAGCCTGTTACACATGCAGAAAAGTCTGAAGCTATACTGTTCACTAAACCAAATGAATTATTCAATACCTTAACAAGAGCTTCATAGATAAAGATGAATTTCTGCGTATTGTTTTGCTTACACGTGTCTCTCTGTTAAAAATGATCAAACTGACATCTTGCCAACACTGCTCCTCTGTGCAAGACATTGCCAATGGACATCCACACACGTGCCTCTGCATAACTGCTTTGATCTTTTATCCCAAGAGCACGGGATTAAATGAACAAAAGTGGAAAAAAGTCATGTAGCATTAACTCTTGGCAGATAAACACATGGCAGATGAAAATAATACTGTTTATTTAGTAGTTGCTGCATGCATGTCTACTCACTATGAGTGTAAAAGACACAAAGAGCATAATTTCAATCCTGTTCCTGACTGCAGCAAAAATATTTATAAGTAAATAAACTCTTGGCTTGGAAATGAACACAGAAAACCATGCATGCATAAATACATAAATGCATAAATTGTCTTGCAATAGCTTTAATACAAACTTCCTAAAGTAATCTTCATATAAATAAGTGTTGAGCCTGAGCCCTCAGCTCATTCAAAGCTGATACATTTCGCTCCTGTTCATAATTTGGAAAAACAATGTTACACTGCTGCATCTGCTTTGCCTGTGTGTCTACTGTCTGGACTAGCACTGTTGGGATTTCCCATCCTGTTTCACTGTGGTAATTGAAACTGTGCAGGTGTGAGGCCCAGTGCACGGGGACTTCATTAGTGAAGAGAGATGTTTTACCTGACCCATTTTCAGAATACCCTGAATGCCACACAGAGCTTTTCTGACATCGCAGCTCCTGTTTTGACATAATAGAGGAAGGGTATTTAATTTATTGCTATGGCATGTGAATCCATAGAGAGTGTCTCTGGGTCATTTCCAAACCACTAGGACTCCCTAACCCAAGGCGAAGGTCAGCACTTCTGGTGATCAATCTTAAATGTTTCTCTTTTAAACGGTCAAAGTCCCAGTATAGCTTTTTGCCCAAATCATCCAAATTTCCTATAATGCAAATGTGATGAACTGGTTTTTGTTTGATTATTTTGCAAAAACATCTTATGAGGATGCAGATAGAAAACTCAGAGCACTGTTACAGTCAAGCTGAGATAGACAGATGATCTCCCTGATGATAGATAGATTTATGCAGACAAGCGCATTGTCTAGTTTGGAAATCACTTTGCTGCTAACTGACTGTCCACTCACTGGAAGGAAGCAGACAGGCATGAGTGGAATATCAAGTGTTAGACGGACGCCAATCACTGTTACTATTCCTGTATAAACAATACAAACTCATGAAAGAATTTCAGTAATTGGTTATTGTTTACCTACACAGAGGAATAAACCAATGACCTTGTGTTTGTTCTGGTTTATGTGCAGCAATACATGCATGAATAACTTCTGTTTACATTAACAAGAACAATATTAAACCAGATCTCAACAAACATAAATTTTTTGACTTGATAATGATCGCCATTGGTATGTTTGCCTGTCACAGCATAATCAAATTATATCTGAAGTGAAACTGTTGTCTGCACTAGTTAAGGGAAGCTGTTTAATGCGAAATTTCCCAACTTGCTGTTCAACTGCACCT
Organism: Lepomis gibbosus; assembly: GCA_029875015.1. Lineage (NCBI taxonomy): Eukaryota > Metazoa > Chordata > Actinopteri > Centrarchiformes > Centrarchidae > Lepomis > Lepomis gibbosus. Next base: position 9,256 of record JAPMOB010223686.1, read on the forward strand.
GAGAATACGCACTGAGACAGAAGTGTTGCATCAAATTAGTAGATTGCATTTGTTGTTAAGAATCTTTGGTTAAAATGAAGAAGCTCCCCAATTTATGACAATATGGAGCATTTGGGGAGAGAGTTGGGTATGAGATAGTAACTTTCAGGTGTGTGCAGACTTACCAAGAGTGCAATTAATTGTGGAATTTCCTTCCCTTGAAACTCTTATTTAGAGGGAAATGTTGAGTTTGCAGCTACCTTCAACACAGAGATGTGTGGAAAATTAGTGATTTTCAGGCAGTAGCTGTCAACTGTGACCAAAGAAGAACATTTTGAAGCCTATGACTTGTTTTGGCAAGCAATGATTATGATGCTGCTTCCTCTCCGATAAGATTGTCCTGGAGTTGTGTCCGATCCTTAATGAGTAAGCAGTCGACAACTGGCACAGACGTAATGGGTCATGAAAAGCTTATTTCACTCTGTGTCAACTAGGGAGGCAGATTTTGATTCATCCCAAATCTGCACACCCAATTTACATTTCAAAAGGAAGCAATCCTTTTAATTTCCATGAAATTGGGTGTCTATTAGAGGGTGACTTAGATACATGGAATACACGAATCACTCCAAGAGGATTCTGACTCAGAGGACATCACACATGGGAAATAACCATGCAGATTATTGATGTGTTAACCTCCTATCATTCATTTTTTTAACAGTAACAACATTACCTTCCAATTCTCAATAATCAATAGCTTATTAGACAAATAAATATTTAAATACTGTGATATATCCTTGATATTTATAACCACCATAGCCAGGGGTTTCTGCAGTAGACTTGAAAGAAAACTTCGATGTTTTATTAGGTTGGGATTTATAAAAATCATCTTTTTCTTATCAATCGTTCTCCAATTTGCACATTTTTTGTATAGCTAATGGTTTTGCAAATGCCCTTAGTGGCATGCTTACAGATTTAATGGTAGCTGAAATGTAATATGATATTGCCTTTTACTTCTGTTGCCCAGGGACCATAGTCAGAATTATGTAACTTCTTATTCTGCTCAGATGGATCATCCTCTGATCTTTCCTGGGCAAGACAGAAGTATTTTGTGACCTAATTCTCTAAATACACAATTGAGCACTTGGATCTACGAATGTAGGTCAACATGCCACTTTGTGGGTCAGTCCTGCTTAAGGGCTGGGCTGTAGGAAACAGTGTAAGAAATATTGTGTATTAGAAATTGATAAAAAAGTTTGTTCTGACTACATTATTCTACTTTTTTTCAGAAAACCATAAGATGTTTATACTCCGTCAATTCCTTGTGACTCTACTGAGGACAGAGACATATTAATTTAATTTTGAACAAAGAAAATTGATGATACTCATGGTTACTCAATCCTGTCTGCATGGAATCTGTCTGTAAAATCTGTGCTCTAGAGGCAGATCTAAACGCATTTGTTCCTGTATCAGAAGATATTCTTAAAGGAATAACTCACATGAAATTACATCTCATGTGAATTCTTCTTTTTTTCCTTGAGTCACTGTCACCACAAAACTGCTCAAAGAGGTCACAAATTTAGGTTTGCCCCAGTGTCTTGTCTCTCATAAATAGTTCCCTCACCTCTGGCACTGTTCTATCTGATTTTAGACATGCTCAATCTAGCTGAAAGCCTGCACAAATCTTTTATCATTGACATGACATTTTGCCATGTCACAGTACTGAACAATTTCGTAAATATCCTTAATCATTTTATTGCTGGGAGTTAGATGAGAAAATTGGTACCACTGATGTCTATACGCTAAATAGGAAACTGGAAGAAGCAGGCAATTAGCTTAGCTTTGCATAACGACAGCAAATTTTCCTGCTTGGCTCTGTCCAAAAAGGTGTCCACATCTGATTACTACAAGCACAAAAAGGTTACTTTTAGTCAAAAAGTAACATAGATGATACCTGGAAACAATAGCTGTCTGAACAATGCCTGGACACCTCTGTAAATGCACATCAATGTAATTTAGATGTACATCTGCCACAGTTTACAGGACTGTTGTGCATCCAGGTGTTTCCCAATTCCAGGTAGCTATCTGGCCCACTTGTCTCATAGTGAATTTAAAAGTGGCATCTGCGAGAGGAAGAGACTGAAAAAAGATAATTACACTAATCTGTTGGTTTGGATCTGTCTGTGGTTGTGGGAAGTAAAGCTGTGGCAATAGTCTGAGCAGTGTGAGGATTCTACTTTTATTGGTCTGGCCCTGCCGAGTAGCTAGCGCTAACTAGCAGCTGTCTGGAGATACAGGCTGATGAAAAGAAACACAAACAGAGCAGATTAATTAGTGCTCAGAGTTTTCTGCTCTGCCAGTGCTGTCCATAGCCAAATAGGATAACCAACAGCCCCTTTTAAATGTGCATAACATTGTTTTCATATTCCTACTCAACAGTCTTGCACATGGTGACCTAAAAAAGTTGTTCCAGTAACGTTCTAGTCTTGATACATTCCGCAGGAAGAAAACATTTTTCAAGTTGTGAGTTATTCTGGCTAGTCCAAAAGTAACAAAATCCATCAACGCGTGCAATGTTAATTACACTTTAGAGGTGCTGATTTTGTATCTGTAGACAGACCCAGGGTAGCTGTTTATCCTGACTTACATTCTTTATGCTAAGCTAGTTTACTTGCTACATATTTAGTATACAGTCTTATCAGCAGTATCATTCTTCTTATCTAACTCTCGACAAGAAAGAAAATTAGTTAATTTTCATAATTAAGAGTCTGGCTATGTAGGACTCAACTCTTGACTGTTTCAGTTAGCTTGGCCACATCAGATGCCCAAGAAAGGGAAAGGTGCACAGTTTCTTGAAGAAACAAAACCTGAAGATGTCAAGGGCCAGATAGAGGGGACAGAAAACGCTGATGAAGAGGGATGACAGCAAAGTTAAGAATAGAATAGAATAGAATAGAAAAATGAATTTGTCTTGCTTGAAGGGCAAGAGTGTACAAAAGATGGTGGGAAGAGATTGAACACTGCTACAGTGGAAGCAGAACAAGCTCGGCTAAAACAGAAGAGGTTAATCAAATGTTAATGCACACTAACATCTTTGTGGAGAATCCAGTGTTTTAATCTAAACAATGTTTCATTTACCAATTATATCAGGGATGTTGAAACAGAAACAAAGACAGCTTTAGAAAAGCAAGATAAAAGAAACACAAAGTACGCAATTACACGGCTAGTTAAAGAAAATGAATGGAAACAGTTCATTTAAAAGGTCATCTGTAACTCCAAAGCCATGACAACCCTTTCTCTCTCTTGTTCTTAGTTTCTCTTCTTTAGACAGATTTTGAGAGAAACCATCAAAGACATGCCTGAGGGCAGAGGAGGCACAGGTGTTTCTGTTAACATCAGTCCGATTCTGGGGAAAATAAAAGAAGAACAGGGCTCAGACATGCAGTTAAATCCTCACAGTCCAAAGACCATAATCTAGCTGCTTTTTAGTGTTGAGACAAGAGGGTTGTTACATATGATATTACTAACACTAACACTGAAATTATCATTACTATCATGCTTTTCATAAAGCGACTTCTGTATTTGGACAGGCTGGTTTCCCTGATATAATCTTTTACAGCCGATGGGTAAAATTGTTAAGTCAGTGTCCTTCAAAGAGTTTTTGCTCTTTTGTCTTTGATGAGATCCGCATCAAGAGGACGTGATTACTGACTATGATAAGAGGCTAAATTAAATATGGGGAATGTCCTTGTCTGGCCAAACAGCTAAGCAAACTGTGGTGCTAATAGCCAGAGGGATACTTGCGATGTGAAAGGCAATTTAATGTTTTATGACTCATTTGTGAGAAGACAATCCTTTACAGATGATCATTTAAAGGCAATAAGTCAAAGATGAACATAAAACATGAACATTAAAGTCATTTAATCGAGCATATCCTACAGCTGTCTTTGGTTCTTTTAGTTGTTCAAAACAAGCAGGGAAGGTGATTTAGTATGCTGAGTCAGAAATGTTTTCACTTGATGTTAACACAAGATAATTTTGATGTTATAAAATATGGAATACGCTGTTTCAGCATACTTGTATTTTTTAAGCTGGCTCACTATCACACTGTCATGACTTGAAGGCCACTTGAATAGAACTGAGCCATCGTTAATTTTATTACTTATACCTGTGCTTTTCCAACTACAATTTGACTTATCAGACATCAGTGTTGTGTCCCAAATCTGCACTACATACCAATTCTGCATAACAAAAAAACATTAGATTTTTGAGTGAGCTATTGTTTTACACTATTCTCCCACAATGCACAGAGAAAATGGAGGAGCTGCTTGCTCATTTGAAGATGGAGAAAATGCTCCGGGAATATCTCTAAAACAAAAAAAAAAGAACTAATCATTTTTCTCTTTGTTAGGTTTAATTAGCAGAGGCATTACAAAGTCACAGTTTGACAGACATTTGACAGAGCAAGTACTGTATAATTTCCTGCTTTCTTGTACAATAACTGCAGTTAATGATTAGTATACTGGATGCAATAAGTATGTAGCATAACATTAGGACACAGCAAGTGTGTTTGGCATCATTTTTTGGCATCAGATATATATATCCACTACTGTCATTGGTGTCATCAATCTGAAATTGCTGGAAAAGGGTGTCATCAACACGTTGTAAGTTCTTGAACTCATTTTGTTTGTCCACAACTTCAGTGCATTTATTTTGACCCTATGACAAACTTCTTTGATTTACCCACTGCTACCGGTTCTCTTTCTGTTTGCCAGCCACTAAGCGTTTCAGTTGTTTCCGACCCTGCAATTCCTTTCTTGTCCAACAATTGTCTGCAGTGTGTTCCCGTCGTTTGTCCCACCTGCACCTGCTCCTCATTCCCCTTCATTAGCTCCACTAGTAGAAATCCTGTACCTGCCATTTAGTCCCAGAAACATGGACTTTCTCTATGTTACAGCCTCATTTTGTATCTGCATGCATGTCTGCCTTAGTTTGGTCTTTGCTAGAGTTTTGTTTGCTGCCTTGGGATCCTTTGGACTGTTTGTCTTTTCAACCTGCCTGCATGTTGCATTAATGAACAAGGCTATCCACACAGAGGCTACATCTACACTATTAAACTTTGCTTTTACTGAATCTGCTCTGCCTGTGTGCTCTTTGAATCCACGCCTTCTTTGCCAACATTGTTACAGTTATACACTAACAAAGGCTGAGGACACCCCTGGTAACTTTTTACTTTTTGAGCTGGACATTGAGAACAACACACAGCTCACTGTTCCTGCAGCAGAGATTTAGTAACATTTAAAGAAAGCTGTAGACACAGTGATTTTCCTGAGAGATAAGGGCCTTCATACGTAGGAATCTAAACGGGCATGTTATGTTTACCTTTCACTATTATGCTGTAGAGTTTGACATTAAATAAGGCAGAGGAAACCAGGCTGCTGGCACATGGCCGCACCATTTGCTGAAATGAGGCCAAGCCTGCATTTCTTGAGAAACACATTAGGTAATATGTTTTGGTCCCATAGATGGCAAAAAGTAAAAAAGAGGAACATGGAAAAAGTTGCAAAACTGCCAATGCTAGAAAGAGGACATCATCAGACCATCAGATTGGTGCGAATGAGAATCAAGAAGGGAGTGCTTACATCCCTAAAAATTCAATTGCAGGTTTAAAATTTCTGGAAAGGGTAGCAGGGCTGATTTGTATGTCACATTATCACACACTGTTTGAAAAACATAACTGCTTTTAGTCCATCTTTTGTAGAGGGATTAAGGCCATATTAAGTGTATGTACTGAAATGGAAGATTCAGAAGGGGACGGGTCCTGCCCACAGAATCTTGCCTTAAATCAGTCCCCATCCTCCCTGTGATGTTGATACTGACACTGTCTTGTCTAAAATGTGGCACAGACTTGATAATTGACCCACAGGACAAATCTGTCCGGTCATAATGGAAGTGTTTGTGTAAGTGTTTGTTTTACAATCAAACTGATCTTCTTAAGAGACATCTTAGTAATGCTTCTAACTGAATGACAGCCCCCGCAATTGTCTGTTTTATGTTGGACATCCTGACAGGAGGAAGGCAGTTATTGCGGCTTCCTTGGTTCTAGCAACCATTCAAGTTCGATGAGAGCATCTGCTGCTTTATTAAGAAATCCAGCCAGAGGATGTTCATTCTCTGAAAATAAAGAAGCAGCAGTCTTAAAGGTACCCTGTGGAGTTTTAATTGTAAACAAAGACAGCTTTGTTCACATTCAGCGTTTCCCAACAAAACACATTGTGTGTATCCTTCAGGCCTAACAAACATATTTAATGCATTTTCAAACATCATAAAACATTTGCAAAAGCCATTTTTTTAGAACTTCTGCAATTTTTAGATCAGTTTGTTCTCTTTTATTGGTGCACTGCTGCCTTTTTACAACACATCAGCTCCACCACTTGACAGTATTAAGTCAAATCAGTGCTTTGAATGAACATGTCCTGGTAAGACAAACATGCAGACACTAGGTGTGTTTGAGATGACCATATACTTATGAAAATCTCTAAGCTACTGTAAAATAATGGGCCACCATATTGAGTGAAAATATGACCTACAAGGCCATTACTTCTTTTACAATAACAAACTCCTGAACTAAAGTGTTTAATTTGAAAACTATAGCGTAAACGATGGCCATATGTAACAAGTGAGCTGCCAGAAGGAGGAGATCAAATACATTACATCCTCTTCAGAAGAGATGATGGATCTGAAGTTCTTAGAATGACAACGTCACACATGTCATGTGTTTCAGTGAAGCCTTAAACAAATGAGGGTTAAGTTGTGTCATCACAAAGGTAGTTCCCGCTTGGTCCAACCAGTGGAGAGTAACTGCGTTCGCCAGATTCAAAAAACTGCAGCCGCCTTGCTCCCGCGAGATTTTAATGTCATGTTTCTTAAATCTGTAACCAGCATGCCTTATGTTAAGTCCAGTTTGCATCACATTAAATCAGCACTATGAATCGGCACATGAAGACGTTTGCGCTTAATACAGGGACATGCGCATAAATCATTGCTCCACAGCCCCACTAGTTTACAAACCATCCTGATTCAATTTCTCTAAATGACAATCGCAAGGTTTGTCACATCTTGGATCACTGGTTCACCTTCTCCGTTTTCCAAGGACAAACTCCAGCATGTTGTCTACTCTCTTAGGCTGGTGCTTGGCTGTCGGCTGACTGCACACAAGGACTGCATGAAATGAGGGCAAAGGGGAAGGCAGGAAGGAACACTACTGACCCTGTACAAACTAACCATCTGTTCAAAAACCCTTGAGACGGTGCTGATTCTTTAAGATTAAAATCAAGAGGTGTTACCTGACCCACCCAGCTGTTGTGAAAGAGATTTGAATTTCTTTCTTCAAGCAAGGAAAACCAAAGGGTCAGCCGCAGTGTTAGTCAAAGCCAGAATCTGTGAGCCAAAAAATTAATTTTCTGCACATGTCTTCTAGAGGCCATCACCGCCAAGTTGACCAGAAGGCACTAACATGCCCATAAGATTATTAAATGTATCGCCTTCTATCGCCACCAGGGACCGAACAGCAAAGACTGAAGGATGTGTGGAGTAAACAGCTTTATTACTCCAGAGGCAACCGACCCAGAGAACTGTAAAATTGGTCACAGAAATGGTATTGATCTCACTTTTCAAAGAACTGTTGTGACTAGACTTGTAATGCTCCTTTTGTAACTGCTCCCTTTCTGCTCTGTCTCTCCTCCACTCTACCAGCTTCATGTGATATTATTATACAGAGTGTGAGACAGAGGCTATTGTTGGATCCAGATTGTTGGATCCAGATTGTTGGATCTAGATTGTTGGATATAGATTGAAAGGCAGAGATTTAATTTGTAAATTGTAATTGGCAAAAGTAAAAGTCACCTTAAAAAGACATATATTTTAGAAATGTATTTGTTTTTAGTTAGTTTATACATTGAAACCTCAAGAAACTTATCCTGAGCAATTATTCAGTGAATGAGATCGCTCTACAAATATTATATGTTTTCAAGTCATACAAATGTTAATGTACATGAGACTGCCTATTCCCAGAGCAGGGTGACCTTGTCGGAAACAGGAATGGTCCTTTACACAGATCCCCACCTGGGCTGCAGTGTAATGGAATGGGAGATGAGGAGGATGAGCCAGTGCAACCATCTTGATCAGACAATGACTGATTGTCTGGGGGAAGCTACCTAACATAATGCATTACCGCAACATAATTGACTTTAGTGCAAGACAAGATCCCCAAGGGCTAACAGTTTAGCCTCAAGGTCACCATTTTTAGGCAGACCAGTAAGTGTGAAAAGGTTCGTGCCAAGCCGGACAAAAGAGAAAATACACAAAGAGATACATTATTCTTGACCTTGCTCACAGCAGCATGTAATAAAAGCACGACTCTCTACATCTCGCAACAACCGTGGATCCCATTTTAATGGAATCCTGACCTCCCAACACAATTCAAGAGCTTTTCCTGGATAGTAATGTTTTATTACCAGGAGTTCGATCAATCTTTAGAGTACTGATGCTGAGAGAGTTTACTAGACAAACGGTGTGTGAAATGCAGAATACATACATACATCTTCCTGTGATACGATCATTCTATCAGGAAATGTGGTCGTGGAAGTTGTTTCTGTCATTTAATAGTCTGGCTTCGGTCTCTGGCCAAATGGCAGCGTATTTAGTGTCATCACCCATCAGGCATCTGTCAGTCTGCAGTGCCTCTTACCCTGATTGATGGTCACCCCCTGGTGTACAGTGAACAGTGAGCCATTCCACCAACGTGTCACTATCAGTGGTTAATGACCTGCTCGAAGGCTTCCATGACTAAACACACAGCAAAAGTTAGCTGCATGTCTGCATTGACAATCACGAGCAATGCACTTTGAATGCACACAAACATAACACACACACACAGTACATGCAAACAAATGGGTAAACAACTTAATGTGATTATTGCAAAGTACGGTACATGCTATTCGTGGTATTTATCTACATATGCATAGATTATTTCTATTATCCATGACAAGGGGAACTTTTTCTAGCAGCGAAGTATATCCTTGCATTTTTATCCTGGGATTAGTGTGTGGCATAATAAATCTAGCAGGAAGCTTCATGTAGCTACTTATTTATCTATGTTAAGTGAAAGCCACAGAGCTTTGTGTGTATTCAGAGTATGTGATGAATATGCACTTAATTCTCATTCTTGTTGAAGGTTATGAACTGCTGTTAATGTTTCACTGATAGATTGGTTTCAAAGATGGACTCCAAATGCAGCCACTCAGAGTCCAATAACTTGTCCTGGTGGTAAAATGTTTATTGATGGAACAATCTGTGCAATGATTTTTCTGTTGTGTGTGTGTGTGGGGGGGCATTATGCTTCAGCAGCGGTCCACAATGTTTCTGTCTGATACACTATAATAGTGGAAAGGAGGCTGAAAGTTTTACCAGGAAATAACACAGAGAAATTGGTCTTCTGTCATCTGTAAAATGAGCTAAAATCTTTAATCCCCATTGGCCAAGCCCTGAATCTGTCCCAGGGATACAGAGGAGGTACTGACTGGATATTGTAATTAAAAAGAAAAGGCAATGGTTCCATTCGATGTGGGGGCAATATCCAAGCAGTGTGAAATGACCTGAACAACTTGATGACTCTTTTTATTTAATACTGAATAACTGCACAACATACTTGTCTGGGGAAAAGGGTAAAACAAAAAAAAGAAATATAATAAAACAATAGGAGAGAACTTTTCTTTTCCCAGGTTTTCTCTCTGGGTGTTTCCCAAGAGACCGGTAACCAGGGCCTTGCTATTAAACATGATGGTACCCTTAGAGCTGTTTTCCACCTGTCAGGATGTTTCTGTGTCTGCTGGGGTGGTGAGGGCAGCGGCCATGTTTTACTGATTGTAGGATTAAATGAACAGGGTAAGGATAGCAGGCTAGAGATGCCATCGGCACTCTGTCCTCTAGACAACATGATGGCAGCTGTGTAAGTTGATGGTCTATTTAACCACGTCTGGTGGCTTATATTTATTTTCTACTTGACACCAAACTGATCTAATGTAACATGTTAATTGAACAGAGCAGATGGACACACACAACAATGTAAAAATGCAATCCCCCAAATACAAGGACATGTAACAGGGATGTTTTTCTTAGATTGCTCTAAGTGTCAGTGCTTGTAGTGACAAACCACTCAGCTCTATGGAGTGTTAAACTCTTTGGTTTAACTCTTTGGTTTACTCCCACTCTCATATCGTACATTTTTCTTCACAGGAGCCAGCTGTTTTCACCAAAAAAGCTCTAAAAACCCACACTGTACACACTACCTGCTCAGCACCAAACAGCAGACAGACACAGTTAGCGATCTAGCAACTAAAGAGCCAGATATTCCCTCAGCAGCTGGTATAGACCAAAAACAGAGCTAAAAGTGAGTGAATGTTGGCCAGGTGCCCACAACATGACTCCAAATGAATTATACTGTTGCTCCGTAACTGCTAGGTGTTTCAATAAACAACTGTTTACTAGTCAACTAAAATAACATAAAAGCTCAAAATTGTCAGTGTTGTACTTACAGCTTCTGTCTGCTGCCCTGAAGTGGCAAATGGCAACATAGTAATGTAGCAGTATGTCAAAAATTGGTTACCACAGATACTTGCTGAACCAGTGTTTTACATATAATAATTTCAAGAAAAGTTTTGTTGGTTGTACATATGTTATAAATACTTCATATATATATATGTATATATGTATATGACCTTTAGTTGTTGATGATAATTGTCTAGAAAATAATGCTAGGTTCTGTGAGTGCGCTGGCTTTGTAAATGGAGCAATAAACAAATTGGCCTGCACACTGCCACACAGCACTATTCCAACCATGATTTGTGTGCCAGATAACATTTATTTAGCCCACTTGCTAGTTTGCCAAGACATGCTGTTGTTGTAACATTAGCTATATTATCATGAGAATTGCTGTTTGGAGCTGTTGTGCTAACTCCCAGGTCGTTTCTCTGCATGTTAGCTACACAGAAGCAACTGTCATAACAATTTGCTACCCACAACTTCGCAAATGTCAGTTACATTGCTTGCAGTGTTGTTGTTCGCTCTCTATCATAGTATTTATCATGGTGTTGGATTTCTCCAGCATTGCATACTCCACCTTTAAAGAGTACTATTTAAAGTAAAAATGATTAATATTCATAAATGCAAAATTTTATGAGATCTTAGTAAAATAATAGTTTCTTCTTAAATCATCATGTCTGTAGACCATTTTGACTAAAGTACTGCTGTAAAATAGACACGTTTGGCCAGACTTTTTGCCTGTTGTCAGGGAATGCCTAGCTTTAGTCTTCTCTTAGAAGGGGTGTTGCAAGGCGTGTTTACTGCTTCTAACATGGCCATCCACCAATCACAACTCAGGATTTAGGGGTCGCACCGTGAGTGCCCAATGAGATTTCTATGCCACCCTTAGTTGGTCCCCTGACATGCCCCCAGGCAGCCTGAGATATTCAGAAGGGTACTGCAATTGATGTCCTCATTATATTTTAATACATCACTTGAATACATGATGATGTAAAAATTCAATAAACACTTTTAGGTGCTCTTCTGGCTCTCATTTGGTCCTCACTTGGGTGCGAGAAGAAATAAATTACTTTGCTATTGGTCATGACGATTCATGATGAATATTTCATCAGGATGCCAGGGAATTCTCACACTTGCTGTTAATGACAAAGCGTGCCATCTGCCACAGCAACAGGTAATTTAAGTAATCCATTATAATTTGTTGCCACAGAAGTGAACAGAGATTGACATAGTAACAAACAGGCTGCCATTCCCAAATGTCGGGTTGCCTGTTCTCAAAAAAAAGCAATAAGTTCACTTTCTGAGCTCTGTATGTTGCTGTCTGGCCTGATTTCGTTTTTACCCAGCTCTACTGGGTAAAAACAATGACTAATACATTCAAGATCTGCTTGTTTTCATTACATTTTAATTGAAGAGGTTTTACAGCATGATGGCATCATAACCCTTCTCAAATAGGCTAGTGCATTAGACCCTTGGTTCACGTATAAACTGGGGTGTGGTACAGTCTGACCTGACCAAGGACAAATTAGTGTCAGGGAAGTTGACTGAGCCGGTGCAGGTGCTCATGCTGAATGTGAATTGCGATAATGCATTTCGTTATCAAATATTCATGAATCACTGTGCATTACAGCCATGTTGTACACCAATATCTAATTGGCAATTACACCTTTAGTTCACAGAGCTGAAGGTGAAAATGAAAGTCCAACAACATAACAGAACTTGCAAAAATGCATGTGTTCATGGGTCTTATACATTACTAATCTACAACATAAAAATAATAAACATTTCAATCAACCTCTTTTGAAGGACAGTTGAACAATTGAAGGATTCTTTTGTAGGAAGATAAGTGTAAGAAATAAGTGACCTCAAGAGGAATTTATTAGAGAGCGCGACATCCATCCAGAAAAAAACACCACAAGTAGAGATTAAGAGATATGTGTCATCTATACTGACATCCTAAGACCCTGCCTTTATGTTGGTAAAACAAGAAGAACACACATCCTTTGCTGTCAGTATCTGCATTTTTTTTATGTGTGTATCCAGGTCTCCGCTACACATGAATACTCCTCTGCTAGATGATATTTCCATTTATTGTTTAGTGAGTGTGGACATGTTTATCTTAAGTGAGGCATTTCACCTGATATTTGATCACAGCGGAGACATTTCCTGCATAAATAGAGAATATGTAGTCATTTTAGACTGTGTATGTGATGAAGCTGTAAAGCATGTATGTTCAAAGTGTTGACTTTTCATTAGGTAAGAAAAAACACCATGTCTTTAGCATTGTGACAGTTAATTTATTTTTAAATGTTTTAACTTTTAATACACATTTGTTAATTTTAATCAGTCTAATTTTGCTTGTGTGTCCATCCCTCATGTGATTCTGAGGTTCACGCTTTCTGAAGTTTCTCCCTTGAGTTTTTTCCTTATTCATATATTTGTGATTTTCGGCTACATAAATAAAACTGACTCGATTCAGTTCTCCACTGACTGGTGGCTCAGTGGCAAATGTGTTGCTGTGATAATCTAAAGCATTTTTCATGCCAAGCCTCTAACAGACCCAGAAAAAGACATAGATATCTGACAATTTCCTTTATGTCAGTTGCGATTCTGATCACATAAAAGCTGTCTGTGGTGCGACCTCATAGTTTCTGACACCAAAGGTTCTTTAGTCAATTACAAAAGCAATCAATAATCCCAAATGAACCTTTGAGGGTAAAATATTTTGATGTAGGTGCCATTGATGAGATTTTTGGAAGTTCTTTCCGCACGGTTAGTTTTATAGATTGCATTTGCCATGTAGGGAAAATGCTGTTCCAGTTAGTTTATTTTAAAAATAACCTGTGTTTCCTCAAGATAAACATGAATCTCATTACATGTAGATAGTTCGACATCTCCTCAGCACTTAAAAGTTGTGGAGAAAATAAATGAGGTACGCAACTATACAGTATCTCACAAAAGTGAATATACCCCTCACATTTTTGTAAATATTTCATTGTATGTTTTCTTGTGACAACACTGAAGCAATGACACTTTGCGACAATGTAAAGCAGTGAGTGTACAGCTTGTATGATAGCGTAAATTTACTGTCAACTCAAAAAAAACACATCACACAGCCATTAACATTAACACACGATCCTCAGAGAGCTCTTTGCCATGAGGTGCTATGTTGAAGTCCCAGTGACCAGTATGAGGGAGTGTGAGAGCTACAACACCAAATTTAACACACCTGCTCCCCATTCACACCTGAGACCTTGTAACACTGAGTCATGTGACACCGGGGAGGGAAAATGGCTAATTGGGCCCAATTTGGACATTTTCACTTGGACTCACTTTTGCTGCCAGTGGTTTGGACATTAATGGCTGTGTGATGTGTTATTTTGATGGGACAGCAAATTTACACTGTTATACAAGCTGTACACTCACTACTTTATATTGTAGCGAAGTGTCATTTCTTCAGTGTTACAAGAAAAGATATAATCAAATATTTAAAAAAATGTGAGGGGTGTACTCACTTTTGTGAGATACTGTATATGAATATGAAGTAATTGTGTCTGAAAAGCAACTGAGCTCATCATGAGATAAGAGACCAACAGGCATGTCAATCCTCCGCCATGTTGTGTCAACAGTAGGGGCCAGTTTCAGAAAGATCTACTTAGTTTTTTTTTGTGGTAGTGGTGGTGGGGGTTTGCCTTTTTATTGAGAGACAGGACAGTGGGCAGTGATAGGAAACGGGGAAAGAAATGGAGGTGGCACACAGCAAAGGACTGTTGGCTAGATTGTAACCTGGGCTGCTGCAGTAAGAATTCAGTCTTGTAAATGTGGTGGGCACCTATGCTCCAGAAAGACAGACTTTGTTTGACTAAGATTTAGCTCAAATGTAGAGCTGAGATGCTGTGGCTTTTTAACATGGCAGGGCTCAGTACTTCTTCTATCTCGTCAGTCAGGCTCAGGATAGTTTCCTTTCCTAACTGCTGTGTATTTCCAACAGGTTACTGTGGTGTCAAAAAAAAACGTTTTCCCTTCTCATTACTTGCTGTTTATGAAACTGTCTAACTTGCATTTGACTAATCTGACAGCCAAATTAACACTATAGACCATTCTATATTTGTAAAACCAGCCCCAGGCATTCAAGGTTGTATGGAATTTTTGTTTTTCTCCGTAGCTTATCAAATATTGGTAGAAGAAAATGAAAAGAGATTGCATGTGACAATTTGGTCTGAATTGCAACTTTTATTCTCCACAATACTATTAAAGCATGTTTACGAAGTTTTAATCGTCAGAAACCGAATTTCACAATAGATATTTTTAAACTACAGTGAGATGAACCTGTACAGTCTTACTGGTCCTGCGGTGGTAGGTGATCCTCACTCTGCCTGCTACATTTGTCTGAGCCCTCAGTCAAGACTACTAAATCCGTCCTTGGAAATCTAAGGAATTTTCCTCCATCCAGCGATGTATATTTCCATCTTGACTTCCTGGATGTCAGCAGATGCGGCTTTGATGTCTCTTACCTCCCTCATTTCAGGTCTGTTGCCTCTGCAGACAACCCTCAGCTCTCCCTAGAGGCTTAATTTAATGATGATAGGATGGATGTCAGAACTGAGGTGCTCTCGACCAGTGACAGCCCTCAGGCAGGGATGATCTTCCCACCCACTGAATGACCACCATAGCTCTCTTTTCACCCTAGGAGGCATATATATTACACTTCTACTTACAGTTGCAACTGTATGGCCATCGGTTGCAATACACAGGTGACTCTCACACTCCTAATTCATAAACTATTGGCAAGTTTGGGTGTGAGGAGTTTGTGACCGAGCTGCTTACAGGGGCCTTTCAGGATTCTCTAGACAATGACAAACATCTTGGCTCAGCTGTTGTACATATACATTTTACATTGTTTTATGAAGTTTACCCTAAGATTAATTGCCTATTTTTATTGATTTGTTTTACTTCTTGTTCATGATGGTTTTAATAATCTTTCGAGTAATGAGATAAATGCAATGTGTAAGAATAGAGACTACTCTCCACCTGTCAAATTCATACTTGGGGGTGGCATATCACATATCAGGTCAAAACTGTTGCTAAATGCCATTGACTAGTAAACTCAGTTAGCCGTGCAGCTAACCAACTTAGTGGTCCTATTACCCGACTGAGTCAAGAAAGGGCACAAGAACTGGAGCCAGGCGAGCAAGCAATGAAACCGGGCCACACACAGATTTTGAGACTCACAGAAAGGGTGATTTACGTTGGCTCCTGCCAGGACTCTGACTCCAGGTATGACAAAAACATGGCAGGTCCTTTTTATAAACTCTCAAAATCTCAAGATGGAAGTATTCTTACACGTATTTTCCTTTTCAAACAGAAACACGCAACCATACACGTTCTGAATACACTTCTTTCTTTCACCGAACCAACTGACTTGTTAACTCATTGTAAAACACACTTCATTCAAACTTGATAGAAACAAAATAAAACTCACTAAAACTACTTTGGTTAGTCTTTCCACTGTTCCAACAATCACCAATTCTGGTCTGGTGGATATACACCCTTAATCACAGACTTACATGTGAAAATACTCTGTCTATAGACGCTGTCACTGCCTCTCTGATGCCAAACTACCTCTCACTCTTCTCTAGCTTGCTCTCCTCACTGCTCACACACATCTCCCTGCTGACAGTAAGGGGGAATGCCTGAGCTATTCTATTAGACTATCACCTCTTGAGGTACAAAGTGGCATTAGAAGACAGGACAGGCCGTGGCTAGCTCGTTGGCATGCTAACTTTAGTAGAAATCTTTGAACACAAGACATGTATGTCTTTGACATAAGAACATAAGAACTGTTACTTCTTCACATGTTAATAATTCATTTAATGTATGTTCATTTTTTAATGTCTTAAACTAAAATTGTGGCCATATCTTTACACACTGTAGCTTTTTAAAGATTTGTGGTAACAAATACTCATGTACTCTGTGTTGATTATTTGATTGTTTTATTGTGTTTGCGGCAAACACAAGCTTTATATACAAGTTGCATCATTTCCATCAAAATGTCTTTTTTCGACGAGCAAATATTACTGCCTTGTGTAAAGTTACAGAATGTCAGTGCTTATGCTCATCATGTGGTTCCACACTTTTAAAGACTGTGTGAAAATGATTAAAGTCTCATAATCGGAGCCATCACATATCCACCATGTAGTGTAGAATCTGAGAGATAACAAAGCCTGTTATTCAGGTTTTAAGTTTGCTTGTCGGAGTACAGAGCCAGCACAGGCTCAGGTGCAGCAGCAGAGAGAGAATCCCTTCACATTTAGAGGGGAATAGACCTGTCAGTCCTGTAAACCCTTGAGGAACCAACCAGTGGAACCACATGCAGCTCTCTCAGCACACACTGCATTTATCTGGTGTGAACCAGGGTGGAAAGATACTAACGCAGGGCATAATCATGCAGGATGCAGGCAATCTCAATGGGTGTTGTCTGTTTGTGTTTTCAGAGGTTTTGCTGTTTTATTGGTTTGGATGCACTGCACTGAATATTCATCAAATTTCAATTCATACAGCTGTTTCTGAGCAGAAATTGAGGGTACTTTGTTTTGGGATTAAATAAATAAATAATGTGTGCTGCTTCTAACCCTCTCTGTGTGTTTGTGCATATCAGGAACAGGATTTTTCTTTCATGAGCAAATTCAGATTTTCTCTGTAATCAGGTGTCCGTTTTTAAAATGATATAAAGTGGGTCATATCTCCCATAAATCATTGGCTTTCACAAGAGTCCTAGAAAAAAATGTTTTCATATGGGAAATACATTATACATTATTTCCTCAACTTGAAGTTATAAGTGAGTGACAAGGTAATTTGCTGTGAATTGCATTCCTAACTCATTTCAAAAAAATGAGTTAGCTTGACATTTGGGAAAATTCACTAATTTGATTTCTTGCTGTGAGTTAAATGATAAGTTTGATACCATTCTCATGTTTGTAAGGTAAATATGAAGCTCCAGCCAACAGCTGGTTAGCTTAGATTAGCATAAAGACTGTACAAAGTTAATAAAATCCACTTACTAGCATCCTTAAAGCTCACTAAATAATGATATATATCTTGTTTGTCTGTTTAAAATAAGTGTGGGTTTTAAGGAGTGTTAGGCCTATTTGCTGACTATTTCTTTAGAGCAGTGACTTACTGGCGACTCCAGGGGGAATTAATGAGCTTTAAAGGTGCTGCTAGGCATATTTTATAACCTTTGGACAGAGCCAGCCTAGTTGTTTCCCTCCGCTTTCAGAATATGTTAAGAAGGCTGCTGTCAAGCTAGATATGTATCATGGAAATAATAACGTGGTCTTAATCTTCTCATCTAACTCTTGGAAAACCAGCAAATACCTATATTTCCTATAATGTTTTACAATTCTTTTAAACCTGCTAAAACTCTCAAGACCATAGCTCAATTTTATATTCTACATTTCTATGAATTTAGAATTTGATTATGAACAAAATGCCTGAAATATGCCTGGCACCAAAGCCTGAGGCTTTATTTGAATTTTCATAGTAAGATAGCCGATTTCCATTTAGCCCACATCCTGCTATTGCAAAAATTTCTGACATGGAATCTGAGCTAAAATGTAACAGAAATAAGTAACAGGGCTCAAGAGCCTCACTTAATTCTCACTTTTTTGTTCTATTGAACATTTACATTTGTCCAAATGTATTTTGAGTTGTGTTAACATTTAACACACAGTCTGGCAGAGTGCAGAAAGGGAAGATAATCACATTACAGACAGCGGGCAGTTTGGAAACGGTCGACAGACTCAGCTGTGACAGAGGCAGCAGCAGTATGGTGGAGGCGTGCGTGTGTGTGTGTGTGCGCGCGCGCGCTGCTGATGCTAGTGCTGCCGTGTGACAGCCCAAATGAGTCTGGAGCAGACAGTTGGAGAGAGAGGATCACTGCCTCATTCAGCGTGTCTGTATCAGATGAGAAGGGAGGGGGGTTTCACCCAGGATTCCCTTGAAGCTGCTCTCCAGGAAAAAGAAATGTTACCAGATTTTGTTTGTACCTCGTTTACCCGATAGGATCAGCTCTTCAGTGCTGCTGCTTTATCTTGTAGGCTATCATCGTTTCGATATTTTTTTAGAAGATGCCGAAACGTGGAAGAAAAGTGAAGCCGATTATGTCGGGAATAGACACTTTGAAATAACAAGACGCGTTGTAGGAATCAGCCAAATCAATAGCGAAAAGGTCGATTAAGTGCAAAGGTTTCTTTTTAAAAAAATAATTTTTGAATGCTGAAACGCAGAGGCTATACGGAGGTAGAAGAATGACAAAGTAGCCTGTTTATCTCTTTGATTGCATCTATATTTTAAGTCCTAATCAATATCTGAACGGTCAGTTAAGTTATTATAGCCTAAATGTCCAAAACATTCCAGAGAGGCAAGAGTTTTGCTCACCATGCTCTGAAGTAAAAGTTTTATGTAATTTTTATGAAATCGCAGCTGCTTCATATTGCTTACAGAAGGTTGCTGCGGGCTATGCATTGAAACCGAGGTGAAACGTGGTTTATTCACGTTTTTTTATTTTCGAACATATCAAAAACAGGACGAGGGCTTGTGGAGTTTTTTTGTTCCATTTGCGTGAGCGTTTGCTTAAAGATATCAAGGGCAGTAGCAAGGGGTCTGTCTGAAAAACTCCAGAGAGCAAGGCTATATGAAGATCGCGACACAGTTGTTGGTCTTCCCTCGCAGAAATGCCAGTGCGTGCTGTGACCACCAGGTTCATGTACAAGGGACTTTGCACTATTCCAGATGTCCTCTCCTACCGGACACCTGTAATCCTGCCTGAGGACGAGGTGGAAGGTGAGTCTTGCTTGTTTGGTTGGCTGGTTTGCGGTTTGAAGTTTCTATTTTAATGTTAAGAGTTCTTGCACATCAATGCAAGGTGAGATGGAGAGCTCCAGCCGGTGTGCCGCTTCTTTTCCTGATTCACACATCTAAATGCACACTAAACTGTGGGTCTGCTTGTAAAAAGCTTCTGCAGATATTCTACATTATGGTCTGGGGTTTAAATATTCCACAAAATCTGGGACCCATAGACAAGCTGTGCTCTGTGTTCACATTTCTATCTCTTCAGCTGTCTTTCTTTTTGCACACTGTTGCTTCTGATTTTTGGCACAAAAACACCAAAGCCTGTCTATATTTGTCCTTTGTACATCAGTTCAAATGACAATTGAGGTATATAGCTTATAATGCTCATGGTTTTCAACCACTTTCAGTACACAACACATCTCAAGTTCTCCATACATGTTATAAACTTGTGATTGAAAAATATCTTTATACATAATGCCAAATCTTCTGGCTATGTCCACACCACCTGTGGGACTAAATTGCACCAGATTTTACTTAATTTATTTGTATTTGGGCCTACAGACAAGACCAAAGAGTCAGGGAGACAAGGCTTAACATTGGCATAAAAAAAGAGGAGGCTGAAATTGAGATAATGGCTCTGAGTGAATGGCACATTTCAAAGTATAAAAAAAAACATTACAACACCATTTCTAGAAAATCTGTGGCAGATAACAACCCGACAATAAATGGGAGATTGATTTGTTTAAAATTAAATTACATCCTCTCATCTCTTTCAGGTTACATGATATGTTGCATTTCGTCATTAATGAATACAGACCATCAGTAGCACAGTGATGTACTTCTATCTAGCCATCTAAAAGATTCCTTGGAACATTATAATTGTTCTTGCTATAGTAACAGTAGTGCATAGCTGTGAAGAATGGAGGTTTTGTTTTGGCAAATGGTCTCTACAATGAGAAAGCACAGCTGGCAGTGATTTGAAGCAACGCCAGCCAGACTACAATAAAGAGATAACTCAAATCAGATTTGATATCACAAAGTCTTTTATGCAAAGGGAATTCCATTTCCTCTTCTTCTGTCTGTAGGTTACCCGGGCCCACAAGTGGCGGCCTGCCCTTGCTTTGAGCCACTCATTTGACATTGAAAATCCACTATCTGCAATACCGACATAAATTTAATTAAAAGGTTGGCTATGGAAAAGCAAGAATTGAAATGAGTGTTGTGTGTTGCAAGAGAAGCTATGCAGTCAATGACAATGCAGCTCTTTAAGGTAATGGAGAAGCCTTTTCAAACTGTAGTTTTCTAATTGAGAGACATTAAATATTCAGAACGTAGCGAGACAGACCGTTCAACCGTGAATGTATTTACCCAGAAGATTTCACTGAGCACATAATGCACTGCTGCATTTACAGGGCCTTGCACCTCGGCAGTGCCCAGAGTAAACAGTGCTTCACCTTTTGTCGCCGAGCAGCTCCAAAAGCACATAAAGCGTGTTAAAGAGTACTACTTTGCTTGTAGTTGTTGAGGGAGGTAAGAGAATTTCAGATGAGCCTAAGCCAGATTAAGTGTTTGAATCAGCCTTGTTCTTACTGGCAAACTACCTTTTTGCACTACTACTGCCCCACCTCAACTCCTAGTGTGGGAGTTGCTGTTGTTGCTGTGCTGCAATCCAGTGTTTCTGAATGAAAAATGCTCCCTTTTTCACAGAGGTCTGAAAATCAGCCTATAAATATTATTTCATTCGTAAAATCTTTAATTACTGCGGGGCAGAAGAGCCCTGATTGCTCAACTCATGTAATTACTCTCCCTAATCATATTTATGATAATAGATTTCTCCTAGCTAGGTGTGTGTGTGTGTGTGTGTGTGTGTGTGTGTGTCCACGCAAGTGTAATTTGACATGTTTGGGATCATCTGAGAAACAGATTAAAAAAACATCACTGAACTGCAATATAATATTGGAGATGACTGTACAACTAACGCTAGAAATGCACAGTAATGGTGTGCCTTCATTTTGACTTTAAATCGAATCTCTCAAAATGTGCCAGAAAGAAAGAGTTCACAACCTTTATTAATATGCCACTCGGTCACGCATTGCTGATATAAAACGTTATATATACGTTATAGTCAGCAAAACCTGAAATCCAGATCAATCATTCTTAGAAATTTAATTCAGATGACTGCAGTTCACATAACAATGTAAGATTGCATCTAGGTTAATTGTTATTCGGTCACTATACCTTATTGCAAATTAATGTTTTCTTTATAGTAGATATTCGTTTTTTTCTACATTTCGTTTTACCTAAATCATTCTTTATCGCCTGCACAATGTCTTACATAATCCAATGCATCTATGCTTCTCATAAACGTATTCGCCTTAAAAAACGATACTAACTAAAATACATGATATTTTATTCTAATGTTTGCATAGACCATGAAACGTGCACACTAGAACAAGTGAACATAAACCTTAGTGAGTTGTATGATTAAATCAACAGGAAGTTCTCTTTGTGACATTGTTGCAGAGACACGCTGACCACCATTTTCAAGTGCCCACTGACAAACACAACACACAAGGACAAAAGGACGTTGCGTCCTGTGCAAAGAGACGGCACCTATCACACACCATAGACAGTATGGGAAACATAACTGCCCTGGAACAGACTAAAGCTTTTATTTCAGTTTCAGCTTCAGGTGAAATTGTGAAGGAAATCCATTGTACCAGCTAATCAGCAGAAAGTTACACAGAATACAATGAGATGTGCAAAATACATTTTTACCGTTAAAGTTGTTATATACTGTATGTAATGATCTGAAACAGGTAAAATGTTAAAATTACAGGGATATGCATTTCCCACATATTGAAGAACAATGAACATGTCTAGGTGAGAGATTCCTGCAGGGAAAAAAGAAAAATATATCACCTTTTTGATTTCCCACCACCCCTTCTGAGCTCAGAAAAGACAATGTTGCATATCAAATACAACTATCTTGCGGCCATTAACAATATTATCAGCCACTTTGATATTTAAGCAGTCATCAACCACCAATGCTGAAGCCAGTGCAGAGGTGACTTGAGTTTCAGGTTCTCAAATGGTGACTAGATGCTGTTTCAGTAACGGTCCAACTGTGTTCAACTAACTGAGACAACTATCACATTAGTTGTCAATATTTGGACAAACTTCGTTTAAAAAATTATAAATCGTAGCAAATAAATTAGTAATAGTAAGGATTACAGACAATGACTAGAAAAATTATTGTTTACGGATGAGTTTAGGGAGGCTGATTAAGCAGTCATAACTCTGCACCTGCGGTTTCCAGGGTATGTTTTTCGAACAGATGGTTGCCTCGGTGGGCAGGGTCAGTGGCAAGAGTTCCTGTCCTTTTAATGGCCTTATGTCATGCAGTTGTCATAAATCCAGATATGTATTCAAATCATTTCTACTGTGCAAGCAACTGTACTATACTGCTTCTTCCAAAGCAGTGCGTATGCTTATATGTTTGAGCTTTTTTAATCTCTCATCCAAAACCTGATTAGTTTTAGTTAGAGGTGTAATTATGCAATCTTTTAAATTACTAACCTTGGGCATTTGGTCGTTAGGTAGTCTCTCAGTGGAAGGAAAATCACATTTTTTCATCATAAATTACATCCATACTTGGTCAGAGGCTTTAATAGTCAGATTAACTGGTAGCTGTTTTACAAAACAGTACAGAAAATTGTGAATACTTACTAGGGGGTTGCAGGATGAATGAATCAGAATAATCAATTAATTGTTAATCAGCTAGATATTCAGGAACTACTTATTAACAGTTAATTAATTATCTGGTCGTTCCTTAGTAGCCTACTCACAACTTTGAATAGGCCTAACATACTGTAAAGTGCTATATATAGCTTAATGGTAGCATATCAGTAATCACTATATTATTCATGCTCAACACATCCATTAAATATTTATGTGTGACTGTTTACTCTGTGTGAAAGAGTTGTAAGTGCCTATGTAGCCATTATGCTATGCCAAGTGTCTCATTTAATGAGCACAATACTAAAACCAAGGTCCAGAGCAAAGTCCAGCCCATTATGCGTGAATGACTGGGGTAATTCAATACATCTATGATACCTTGACTAATATTGAAATTGCTCTATTACATCGAATAATAACACTCTGAAACTCAAAATAATTCTAATCATGCCATTATGTACATGTACATACAGTACAAAGTAATTGACTGATGTGCATAATTTTGGAATGTATTAAAACTGAAATATTCTGTCAGTGATAAGAGTTGTAAATTAACATGATCAATATATTTAGTATTTTAAGATACCACACATAAAGCTATTTTATGACAAGATAATGTGTTATATGACTATATATTATAGTTATATATATATATGAATTTCTTATTTTGAAAAGGATCTCACCATGTCAGTATTACAACCATAAAACAAACACTGTAACATACAGTAAAGTGGCACTTTACGTGCACATGTGTGGAGACTGATAAGACTCTCGTTTTACAGCCGAACAGTCATGACTTCCCTGCTGTTACACTCTTGGAGTTCTCTTCGAGCTTGTATCACTCCTCGGTGCATCGCTGACACAGGATGTGAACAGTATTTATAGATCACAGCCAGCAGGAGAATCCCCCAGACATCAGGCATTGTAGTGGAGTGTAGACCATCTTCCACTTTGTATGCAAAGCTGTCTTCTTTTGTGCTTACAAACTGAGTGTTTTTTTGCAGCAACATTGTAAACAGACAAGTGTATGTGGTACTGCATTACAGCTGTCAGGGACTGTAAATATATTTAGTACACAAACAGATTAATATTTGCCAGGCCAGATTTATAGAGTTGGAGATGCTCTTCGTACTCAGCATTTGAAAAATATTGATTGGGTTTACTGACTTAAGCAAATACAAATAGTAAATATTTGAATTTTGTTTTCTGTTTTTTTTTATATATTTTTTATATCACAGCAAATCAAAAATAACAATGTTAAAGAACTATAGACACTTCATGCGCCATCATATTTGCGTAGTTTAAATGTGGCTTCTGCGATGGTCAAAGTCAAACGTCTGGTCATTACTGTTGTAACCCTCCAGAGAGATTCACAGTTTCAAACAACATTGTTTAGCACTATTACAGAATGTTAATTATGAGACGGTGTCCTTACTCTCCCCTTGTCTGATTGTCAACACCAGCCATATTTCATTTACATCATCCTTCTGAGTTGGGAAACACTTAGACACAAAGCAAAAGTTAACTGATAAAAACCTAACTTGTTTGCAGCAACTGCTAATAAAGTCAAGCTCTAAATCTTAGTAATTCTTAAATATTTCCCCAAAAAGATCAGGTCCTGTAATTTCAACTCAGCCTGCCAAGAGCTGCAGCTAGTGGGAGTATTTTAAGTAGGTTTTGACAGCATGAGATGTTTTAGCTGCAGGGCTTGTGCGGCACACTCCTAGTGACTGTATGTTGTGTTTGTTTATGTAGATGAAATAATTTGAATAATAATGTGACACTGTAAAGAAAAGTGACCAGTCATGAATGGGTGATGATCACACAAACACAGATCATTTGGAGATCTGCGGACATTTCAATATATTGTGTAAACTGTACATACATACATTTAACTCTACATTTTTCTAATGAATTTCAGTTCAAAAAACAAATAATATACAAAAAAATGTGTGTATGAATGATTTATTCTTTGTTAGTGGAAGGACAGTGGAGCCACTTCTAAAGTCATCATAACATTATTGATGTAACCGCCTGGGAGGGCCTCTTATTTAATGAAATGAGTCATCTCCCTGTGAGTATTTTTATCCTCTAACCAATTTTACTGTAACTACCTCAAATGGTGGCCTTTTGATAAGAAAACTATGTTCTTGATTTAAGGAACACACAAGACCCCGCAATTCTTTACTTTTAAGTAGAGCATGTCAGTGAGGTGTCACTCTTTGTAATATTTTCTCCCCTTTGTATTCGAAATTTATAAGGTTGCTGTAAAAATGTAACCTTTTTTGTATTGCTTGTTTTCTGTAAGTATCTGCTGCCTTCACTTACATCAACTGGTTGTGTCTTGGATTGACAAAAGATCCTGTTTGATCTTGACTAGGCGAGAGAGATTTCGAGAGACTTCGCCCTCATAAGCACAATAAAATTGACAGGTAAAAACTATTGAATAAACAGGCTACAACATAATCAACACATCTGATCACATTGATACAGAATAATGACACAATGAAGAGAAGATGCTTAAGACAACAAATACTTGTTACTTCAGTTCCTGTGGTGCAAAGAGACCTCTTCATCTACCACCTGCTGTATTAACTCTGTTACACTATGCTGTCCAATGTCATGATCGTTTCTAAAGGTGAAGAGGGATTTTTGCAGTAAACTGAACAATCACTGTACGTCTCTCTCAGTGGTGCCTCCCTTTCCTCAAGGATAATGTTATTTGGTCTCTTGTTCAAAGAGCAATACCTGTTTCCCTTGAATCCCTGGCATTTTACAGTATCTCCTCCAAAGCATAGGAATGATGCAGACGAGCTCTGTTTTAGGTACCCATTATCTTCCCACACGCTTAAATGCCACATGTGCCACAATTAAACAGTAGTGGGACAATAAGCAAATACACTTTTCTCTTTTTTTCTATGAATTCTTAGTCATATCATGAGTAACTGGTTATCTTCTTTTAAATGCAAATGGCATTTTTAGGACAACAAGGTGATGCACCATAGTATAGGATAGTCATCTTTCTCTGAACACCACGTTGGTCTCCCCACACTCTGCTTCTGGCTCAAAGCCATTGTTTGGGATTTCCCCAATTATTTAGGCGAGAGAGCTCCATTGGCCTTTCTGCCCTGTGAGTGCCACTGACACTCTGCCAACGTGCAGCAACAACCAGCATGCATCACTAGGTTGGTCAGTCAGAAAGGTCAGTCAGATCTGTTGGTCCTCATGTTCTGTTTTAGCTCACTTGGAAGGTCAGCCGACTTTTAAGTCCTGGGTTTAGATCTAGGGTTGGCAAATATGGCTTTTGATGTTTGGGCCAAATAAATTTGAGTGTATTTCAAAATGTATACGGGCTCCTAAAAGTATCACTCTGAAGTTTCTGACAGCATTATTTTTTTGGGGATCGGGCCAAGAGGGATGAGGATAACACCTGTTTTACTAAGATGATGAATAGTGCTGATAATCTAACAGTAGGTACAATATCCTAAAACAAACTGCTCTAGGTTAAAGAATAATAAATAGACATCAACAAACCTGTTTGCTCTCCAGAAATCAACTAGCGTCATGATTCTCTTGGCAGCTGTTGGTCTAAACTGCCATGAAATTGTCAGTCAATATTTTATTTTGTTCTTGCATGGCAAAATTTGATGAATTGGTCATATCACTTTTGTTTCACTACACTCGAAAATGCTGTTCAATGTATTGTAATTCTGTCATTTACTCCCCCCAGTTTGCCTCGAGTGACCCAATCTTCCAGCATTTGTAATACAGGATATGCTGGCAGGAATTAAATTTATTGTTGTGCTACAAAGTGAAAAGCAACAAAAACAGGAATTTCTTCTGTAGTCCCCGGAGATGCAGCACCTGTCACCAGGATGTAAAGGGTGCACATTATCAGAAATGAAAAAATATTATTAACGGTGGCTACACAATCAAGACTCAGTGCACATTTGTTTGGACCATCCACAAACAAGTGTTCAGCAAACAATGGTGTCTTCATTGTATTTGTATCTGACTGGAAAGGAGTCCAGTCAGCAAATGTTTTTACTTGCCATATTTGTTTCATGTAATTTTATTCTTTTTGATTTTAAAATCTATGTCAATGAACCCTCTAACACATATACCAAACAATATGTTGGCATGGTGGATACTGTCATGACTGTATTTTTATCCTTGACTTGACTGTGAACACTGATGACATATTGCGTTTGACTCACTGTTACCATAAGTGGCATTACCTCAAAGACTACAGACAACTCTTTTATGACCAATGTATCACAAAATTTACTAACTTGAGCAATAACTCATGTCACACCTGATTTGCTTTATGGTGGTGTTTCAGTGAACACTCTGAAATTGTTCTCCTCCTATCAGCAGGGCTAAAACTAAAAATTTTAGTCACACAGACCTTGATTACTTGCTGCTGCAGGGGAAATGCTGAATAAATTAAAAAATCCTGTGATTACATACCAAGCTTCAAGGACTCGCAGAGCACAAAAGATGAGACTGAGAATGTTTTGGAAAAGCTCAATTTTACCAGTTTGCTTATTTTAAAAACAACATTGTGATTCTGTAATATCATGTTTATACTACTTGTACACGTGTGCTGTATCTATGTCTAAAGGTGTCTATTGTATGCTTGTATGGTTGCAAGCACTCTTCATAATGACCTGTTTAAAATGATTTACTAATACTCACTGTGGCATTTGTGATGATCATCATAACTACTTTTTGTTGAGACTGTCTCCCAAATGTCTTTCCAGGGTTGTACTTGTACTGTACTGCACCATGTGGTGTTCAGATTATGCATTTCAGTATAAAGGAATTTATATATAGGCCCATAGGAAATGAAAATGTCTACGCTGCTTCAGTAAAATCTTGGTAAACAAATCTGAATATCAAATCTGAATTATGTGTAAATGTATCTTTTATGTAAATGAGCTAAATAATTGTGATGGAGCAAAGTGGATAATAGAGACAATAGAGTAACATATTGGAATATGGAGTCTTAAAACAGTGTCTTTAAAACCAAAAAAGGCAAACAAGGCAACACATTATCTATTTTAAAGAGATACATTGTTGTAATTTTATCTTTTAAAACCTGATGACAGATTAAATATAACATGAATACTACCTTTTCAGAAATACAACATAGTTGTGTCTCTAGTGGTTGCCTCATTCCTTTTTTCAAAAAAATATATTCACTCCTGATGCAGGGAAACAATCAGTAGTCCAGCCATTGCTCAGCTGGCTCAGTGAATTCATTAAGTGTCACTTGCACCAGGGGTCGTAACATTGAATCCAGGGTGGTGCTGAAGGAAGATAACAGAACTCAAGCAGCATCGGTGGCTGTAATTTAGACAAATATGTTGTGTCTGATACGTCAAGGTTTGGTACAGTGTCACTTGTTCAGAAGGATGTCCAATGAATGTGCCAAAGACTGGCCTCTTGCAGCAGTTTCTCAGGCTATAGATTGGCATTGTGGGCTATCACTTATAAACTGCTGTGTCTCAGTCAAACGAATGTACACAAGATGAATGGTCAATGGCTGTACACTCATGGGCTTGCATGCTAATTATAGGTGTTGCTTGCTCAATCACTTACTCAAATGCAAAGTGTTTTTTTCCGTGGTAGAAGCATAGCATGCTTTTACATGTTTTTTTGCTTAAATGCTTTAAGCTGGCTATTTCAAAACCATAACTCTTTTTCAGAAAGCACACCCATTTCTCTAAACTCTACACACAAATCCCTTCATTTCTCATGGCCTACACCATGTGGTCATTGAGAAAACACTGACATTCAATATTGTTCACTCAATTCAGCATAGGTTGAACTCAGTTAGCACACAGTTACCCAGGTGGAAACACAAAGAGTCAAAATTTATCACACCAATCAGAACCTTCAGTAGATAGATAAATGAGCCAGAGTCAGTTCGTTCAGTTTTGGAACAATGGATCCAGAGAAATCTGAAGGAAGAGGTGTAGGACACTAGAGAGCAGAAGTAGGAAGATGAGGAAGAGGAGGGAGAGCAGTATGGAGAGGAGGAAGAGGTGAAGAAAGAGGAACAGTAGGAGTTGGAGGAAGAGATAGGATAAGAGGAAAATGAGGAGTAGAAGGAGGTGGAGAAGAAGGTAGAGAACAAGAATCTCTGGCCTGCCCCAGACCAAAGACGCTGGGGAAAAATCATTTGTTGGTTGGTGTTTTGTACTGTACAGCACACACAAGGAATAAAAAATGAGCAAATGTGTGTTTACATTTGTTATTTCCTTTGTTTGTGTTCATCATGTAAAAATGTATTTGAGGGGGGAATCAGAAGCAACATTACTAATAACCATTTTTTGCAGTATTGTTTTGAATTTATCTCACCAGTGAGTAAGACTGTGTTGTAGCGTGTGTTTTTGAGGGCTTATGTTTCATATCTGAGGACAAGGTTTGGTTTTTCAGCAAGATTAAATGGTTTTGAGTGGAAAGCTTCATTTTGACCTGAAAATAGGATGTTTGAAAATGTTGTTTGCTAGTCTTTTGATTTTGATTTTAAATTAGATTTAAATGAACAAGATGTGTTTGAGTCACTGATAATATAGTGATTGAAATATAGTGTTGCTGCCTTAGCAGAAATTTGACAAGTTGAATGTGAAGTTCAAATTAAGTTCCATACTAAGCTCTGGGTTTAGCAGCATTATTCATGGTTTTGTTACTGCCAATTTTAAATAAACTCCAATCTTTCATTTCCATTCTGCTTCTAATACATCAGGCAAGCATTGTTGATGTGTACATTGGTATCCTACAGGTAAAAACACTTTTTAATTGCCCGTCTTGTTTTTAAAGGTGACTAACCAAGCAAGCATTGAAGAATCTTGTATATATGATGATCTACATCAAAAAGAACCACAGAGGCTCTGTGCCTTTGATGTGCAACTGTTATTTTTACCACTTCAAACAGAATACTGTGATTCAGGGTGAGGACAGGAGCCAAATGGCAATGTTTATGGATTATTTACCAAAAGTTGTAGTTAATTATAAACATATGAACCTGCTCACTGCCTTCTGTCACAACCTATTGTGTTATGGTCGTAGTAAAAAGTGTTGGCTTTGAATGTGCTTATTAGTATACATCTATAGCAAACAAGGAATTTGCACCATATGATGTCAGCGGAAAGAAAGTTTATAATATAATAGACCTTATATAAGTACCATCTGAAAACTTATAAACTGCCCTACCTTTGTGTTGAATACAAGACTCAAACAGAAGAGATTGAACCTTACAGTTTTTCACAATTGCTAAAACACTAAACCCCATGCTCTGAACCCAGTGCTCAAAGGCCTAAACCCATTTGTCGAACCAGTCACTCTTCAGGCAAAACGTTAAACCAGTTCAGGTAGTTAAGACACTGTTTGCAAATCTCATCCACACTTTTTGCAAAACTCTAAACACAAAAAATCACATTTTGCACTGTGATACACTTGCGTTGCAAAATGGTAAATGTATGCAGCAAAAGTTAAACACAACTACAACACAGTTGTCATCTTTTACACACAGCAACTCATAATACTCCACACTTGTTTCAAATGAAGTGATCAAACCAAAATATGGTCAAGTCCCAGGCCAGCATAGTGGCAATATCACCCTTTGACCAAGCTATAAGTAAGGGACAGTTTCTCTACCCTCATTCAACCTTGGGGCCATATAACACTGAACATCTTCTTACTTTACTGGGTGATGGTTGGAATTTTGTGTTTGAGTGTGAGCAGCAGGATCATCAGCTGGCAGTACATCCCGTCTATGGGACACTGTGAGCTTTCACCGTGGTTCCCCGCTAAGCAAGTGGTTCAAATTTAACCAGCAACCAGTGATTCATAAATGATTACCCTCAACCATATAGCCCTTACTTTAATCCAACAGAAGAATTTTTCTCTGTCTGATGGTGGAAGGTCTATGACTGAAACTCATTTACTGCGCAAAATCTCTTATGGGTAATGGAATCGGCCTGTGGTGAGATAGGTGTAGAGTGTTGTTACTTCTGAGGGTTTTCCTCTTTTGCTTGCAAGGGACAAGGTTGCATGTGATGTGGATGTAGTCTCTTACAGCACTGACTTTGATTTTGCAGTTGCACAACATTTTTAAGTGTAATGTGCTTTTCATTTATATTTTTCATTGTTCTTTGGGCTAACTGTATTTGAATATACAGATACTCAATACTGTATTACTTGCAATACTAACAGTATACTATATATTTACCATACTATGTTGTGATTACTATACTTTTTAAATTGGAAAATGTGTTTCCTCTGCACAAAAACATTTTCTGTAACTACGTGCCCTGGATGCTCAATTTTTTTATGTAATGTCTAAAGAATGCTCTGTAGTGTTTTACCTATTAACTGGCTGTGTGAAGAACATTGGTGAAGGTTTCAAGAAATGTATATTAGCAATTGTGAAAAACTGTAATTTACATGGATAATGCAATTCAACAAATGGTGTTCATGGTGCTGAAATGTTCAACTACAGCCTCTCTCCCTCTTGTTGTCCCTCTCTCCATGGTGCTGAAACATTCAACGACGCGGGCTCCCTGTCTCTCCCCATGGTTCTGAAACATCCAACTACATCAGCTGTTTCTCAATCTACGTTCTTGTCTGTACTTATGTTCTTGTGGACCTGTGAAACGTGAATCAGCCGCAGCCCAAGTAGCCTACTGTTTCAATTCCAAAGTCCGCATCTAGCCAAGTACAGTCAAATACCCGGATGTGTTCTGCTGCAAATAACAAATTAAGAAAATTGTGTCATGGGATGCAGTTTTAAGAGTTTAATATGCGGGAATATAGTTTAAACTCCAAATCTGAAGACAGAGCTGATCTGAAAATTTGCTATGACGTTTTCGGAGATGTGAGGTCCTATCCGCTAACGGGTCTGGCCATCATCTAGCTGTTCCAGTTGCTGAATGACCAGTGTTGGGAGTAACGGCGTTTAAGTAACGGCGTTATTAACGGCGTTATTTTTCAGTAACGGAGTAATCTAATTAATTATCGTTTCAACGCCGTTAACGTTACTGGACGTTAAATGCGGTGCGTTACTATGTATTGATTGAATAAACTGTGTAGGCTAATCCGAACGCACCCCTGGCTCACACAGCTAGTGAGGAGGTGCCCTCTCCATATCAGGTTCTCTAGGTGCAACGTGGCGCTCACCTGTTCCCGTTCTCGCCTGCCTGCTAAACTCTGTCCGTCGGCGGAGAGAGACGAGAGACAAGAGA